>JASDQU010308010.1:28501-41869 GCA_032191745.1 Picea mariana | reverse complement strand
AGAGACATGTTTTGGCATCTAAAAATAACATAGAGAATTGTCCTTTGGTGGGAAAACCTACAGTCAAGGTAGAATACATGCAGAAAATACAAGTCATGTCACCTAGCTAGACACCCTTGTAACCTTTGTTGGTACCCCTTTGAGTAGTATCACATCAAACATCACCTATATACAAAATTTTCTTCCACATACCCTAGCGTGTATCGAAATCACTTTAGGTGCAACTAAAACCAGTCTTACATAAATCTATGATCAACTTGTTGCTATAGTACACTTAGAACAACACTTAGGGAGATTACTCTCACATACCAAGGAATTAGGTAGTGCAACTAAGGGTATAGTTGATCCTCCTTAGTTACTAACATAAAAATTTGACCATGTAATATTGTTGGAAACCCTTCAATATATTAGAGAGATATATCAATTGACACTACTTTGTTTTTAGGACCCTGTGAACCCTAGCCTCTACAGTCCACCAATGAATTTACTTCATCCTTAAGTCTAGAAGGATTTTCTTATTTCTACTAGTACAATAATATTCCCATAAACGTAAAAAAAATAGACTTCAAGCCTTGAGAGCACCATTATGGGACACCTATCCCAAAATATTCCTTGAGTTGTACTGATCCCAATGGTACATCTCTTTAGTCAACCTTTTTTTTTTACCTGCACTATAATTATTGGTGATACCTCTCAAAATACTTTCCTCCAGCCCCTAATCATATTGAGATAAGTCAAATATAGTACATCAACAGACTCTTAACTAGTCCCATGGCCCATACGCACAACATGGAAAACCATGAGCACCTACACACTAATTACTAGAAATTTCCAAACTCACTTGATCATATTCAGGAAAATATTAATCACCGGAGTGTTGAAATATCCTCACAGGTTGCTCAAAATATTTCCAACCAAAAGGAGGAACTCAGATAATGGATTGGCACACTATGGGCCTCCAAAAAAGACAAGGAGGAAGAAAACCTCATGGATCCACCCATGGGGGAATATTCAATAGGAAAAGAGTTGCATCTTAATACATTATTTCTAGGTAACCACAGTCATAACACAACCTTTCAAGATCACAATTTTTGGCATCGCTTTCCAAAAGTGGACATGAACAAGTTTCATGGTTATGGTCCATCAAATTGGGTTACTCAAATGGAACATTATTTATGTCTCCAGGGAATTATTGATGACATGCAGAAACTCAAAGTGGGGGTTTTATTTTTGGATTCATAATATTGGCAATAATGGAAATAGTTTAAGAAATCATATGGAGTCTACATTGCTTAGACCCAATTTTTGAATGTCATTGATGCTCATTTTGAAAATGATATTCACTCTCTAGGACGATTGGAAAAAATATGCTAAATAGGAATAATTATGAATTTGTTGTGGTCTCTAAACAATCAGAAATTTTTACACATAGCCTATTTGATTCTTTTTTTAAATAATGTTTCATTAGTGGTCCCAGGAGGCAGTTAGAGCACACATCATGATGTAGTTCCCAGCCATATGAATTGAAGCTTGTGAAAGAGTTAAAGAAATCAAAATGGTGATCAATACCCAAGCCAAAATACCTCCATTCACTACTCACCCTAGCCCTTTGATGGAAGCTACCCCCATCCCCTCAACTTCTCAACCATTGAGAGTCCCAAAGTTATCCCAAGAAGAGATGGCAGAACGCCAACACCTCATAATTTGATATATTTGTGATGAGTGGTATTTCAAAAACCACAAATGTAAAGAACCAAAATTATTTCAAATGGATTCATCTGCACAAGGATACTCAAAAGATATCCCAGTTAAAGACACCCTTGAACCAACAGTGGAAAACAAAACCCATCCTATCAAAGAAAAAACCAGTCTGCAATCTCCTTGTGAGGAAAACCAAGTTTTTCTCAATGCTTTATCAGGTTTTTCAACGCCCCAAACTTTGAAGATGATTAATGAAATCAAGCACCACAAAGTGATTATTTTGATTGATAGTGGTAGCACCCACAATTTTATCCATAGAAGAGCAGTCAATAAAACCCATTGTTATGTCTATGTCATACCTGATTTTCAAATTATGATAGCCAATGGTAGTATGATAAAATGTGGTGGTCGATTTGAAAATGTGAAACTTCAAATGGGGGAGTATCATCTCAAGTCCCACATGTTTTCTATTGAAATGGGTGGTTGTGATGTAGTTCTTAGGGAAGAATGCTTATGCACTTTGGGACTTGTACATGAGCTTCACCAAGGATGGGCAGAAACATACCCTCAAGGGGATTACATCTAGTTCCCTTGAAATTATCAACCGCCATCGTATGGATAAGTTATTGAAGAAAGGCCACTTAGACATTCTAGCACATTGAAATGTCATACAAGTAGTAGACACCCCCCCATAAGATATTCACCCTAAGTTTCAGTTGGTCCTTGCTAAACATCAACAAGTATTTGAAACACCCTAGGGTTTACCACCTTCACATGGGGAGAATGCCCATGGTATTCCCTTGATTCCAAGTAGTAAACCACCCGATGTGCGTCCTTATAGGCACCCTTTTGCACAAAAGAATGAAATAGAAAGGATCATTCAAGAATTGTTTGAAGTTCAAGTCATATGTCCTAGTACCAACCCTTATTCATAACTGATGGCCATGGTATTAAAGAAGGAAGGAAATTGACAAATGTATCCATATTTTCGAGACCTCAATAAGTTGAACTTCAAGGAAAAATTTCTCATCCTCGTTATTGATGATCTCTTGGATGAACTTCATGGCACCTTTTTTTCACTAAACTAGACCTTCATTATGGATACCACCAAATATGGATGAAATAGGAAAACATACCTAGGACAACTTTTCACACACATGAAGGTCATTATGAGGTTTTAATGACACCTTTGGCCTTTGCAATGCTCCATCCACCTTCCACATCTACATGAACAAAAAATTTCAATGCTTCTTATGCAATTTTTTAGTTGTATTCTTTAATGATATCTTGATCTATAGAAAAACTTGGGATTCCCACATAGATCCTATCAATAAATCCTTGCAACTCCTACAATACCACCACCTATTCCTGAAATTTTCCAAATGTTATCTTGCGGATTCAAAGGTTGAATAATTGGGTCAAATTGTAAGTCAAGATGGTTTACTAGTAGATCCCAAGAAACTTGTGGCTATGCAAGATTGTCCTCATGGTAAGATGTCAGAGAGCTTGCTTGGGTTCTTAGGACTTACAAGATACTACAATAATTTTGTAAAAAATTGTGGAAAAATTGTTGCTCCCTTAACTTCATTGCTAAAAGAGAATGCCTTTATATGGAGTGAGGCAGTAGAGAAATCAATCTCGGCTTTAAAGGATTCCATGTGCACTAATCTAGCATTAACAGTGTCATATTTTACAAGTAATTTTGTCTTAGAATGTGATGCCTCGGCTAGATATCTTGGAGTAGTTTTGATGCAAGAAGGGCACCACTTGGCATTCACCAGTAAGTAATTGTGTGACTGCAATTTGGGTAAATCTACATTTTAGAAAGAGATCATGGCCATCTTTCATGCAATTGAGACCTAGTGCCCATATATCATAGGAAGGTGTTTCCAAATCAAGATCGGCCATCATAGTATGAAGTATTTCCTAGAACAAAGGTTATCAACACCAGATAAACATAAGTGGGTTACTAAGATGCTAGGGTATGAATATGATATTATATATAAGAAAGGTAAAGAAAATATGGTGGTTAATGTTTTATCTAGGTAATTTGAGGAGGATGGATCCCTCTTTTCTTTATCTTTACATGTTCCAAGTTTGCTCAAGGAAGCACATCATGAATGGTTGGAAAATGACACTATAGTTCAACTCATCCAAAGGCTTCAAGAAGATCCAAACCCTCCTACAGAGTATACATGACAGCAATATACACTAAGGTATAAAGGGTGCATTGTTCTAGTAAATAATTCTACCTTAAAACAAAGGGTCTTAGAGGAATTGCATTTATTACCACAATGGGTCACTTTGGATTTCATAAAACCTATGAAAGTGATAATCAATTATTCTTTTGGGAAGGAATGAAAACAAACATCCACGATTTTGTAGAAACTTGTGACACTTTTGTTGGGTTGTTATATACTTTGCAGTGATAGAACAATCATTTGACTATTTAGTTGAGGTGGATCGACTAGGAGATAAGTTGACCGACGAGCCAAGTCGAGTCGATGGTTAAGTTGAAGGTAGAAGTGATCGATCGCAAGTCAAAATTTGAAGTGATTGACAGAAAATCGAAGGGACAATCGACATGAGGTCAAGTGGAAACCGACTAATGACCAACTAGAGGTCAATTGGTAAACTGACTGAAGTTGATTGTAATAGAATCTCGAGATTCATAGTATTTGCAGCCAATCATGTTCATGGATATGTAATTGTTTTTTAGTGTTATGGTTTAGGTATTTTCATGTTGTAAATCTTGTAAATCAGTAGCATTGTAATAATGCAAAAGGTAATATTCAGTTGAAGGTTGATGGTCATGTAGATGTAAGCTAGATTGGTTGCAAGGTTGTTATTGTGTAAAGAAAGAGGGTATGATGGTGATTGTGTCTTAGATGTGGACTGAGGTTAGTCATGTAACCCTTTACTCATTGAATGAATAAGATAACAAGAGAGAAAGATGTTCAAATAATGTTGGTTTTCCCTCTTGGGTTTCTAGGGTCAGATATTTGTGTAATGTGTGATTGTCATTTATTTCTTATTTAGATCTACCTTCTCTTTACTAGTGCTTTAGTGTGGAAGTTTGTTTCCTAACATTTGGTATCAGAGCAAATTGAGTTGTTCTATTACAAGAGTGGTATTAGCAAATCTTAGATCTAAGATAAACCTAGGACTAGTGAGAGTTGCAAGTCAAAGATATTTAAAGTTGTGCTTCAAAAAATGGAAAGTAGTTTGAGAATAGAGATCAAAAAATTCAAAGGCCAGAATTTTGAGCTTTGGAAGATTAAAATTGAATATCTCCTTGTAGATCAAGAACAATGGGCAACCATAAGCGCAAGTACCATTCCAACAGGTATGTTGAGGGAAGAATGGGAGAAACTTGAATGAGGGGAAACGATTACGATTCGACTTTGCCTTGAAAATTTGGTGTTATTGAATGTCTTGAATGAAGATTTGACAAATAAATTGTGGGACAAGTTGGGAATCTTGTACCAGGAAAAATCCCAGTTGTTTCTTCGGAATAAACTATATGGGAGTTAGGTAATAGAGTACCTAAATGCATTCAATATTGCAATAAGACAGTTATTGTCAGTGGATATTAGATCATTGAGGAGGAGGAGAAGTGTATTATCCCATTATATTCTTTGTCGGACTCTCAAGATAGCTTAGTCATGGCTATAGGGAGTAATTCGACCACACTAGCACTAGAAGACATGGTTCCATCTCTACTTTTAGAAGAAATGATATGGAATGACATGGAAGGATCAACCAAAGATACCTTAATGGTTAGAGATCGACTAGTCGACAGAGATAAAGGAAAATTCTCTGGTAAAAAGTCTGAGTCGGAGGATAGATCTAAATCCTTGATTCAGTCAATGAGAAGATGATGGAAATGCAGTAGAGTTAGGAATTACAATAGAGACTTCAAGTCAAAGGAAATAGAATTTAGTGCAGGATCCGACAATAAGTAGTCCACTAAGAGAAAGACTAGTTCGAATAAAGGAGGTGATGTGTATCTAGCGTCAACCAGTACATAGTTGGATCAAGATGTTTGATTGATCGATTAAGGAACTTCCTTTCATATGACACCTCATAGAGAATGGTTCTATGAATATGAGAGATATTATTAAGTTCCAAAGATCTGCAAATACAATCACCACACAAGATACACATAACAATATAGAAATATCTCCTTTATTGTGAAAACCCTTGAGGTAGGGAAACACCATACAATATATCCTATTACGAAAGGGATCCACTCTTGTTCACTTGCCTCTTCAAGGGGGGGAACTCCTAATGAGATACCACTCCAAATAAAATATTTCTTGACTTCCATTACATTTCTTGAACCCCTTTATATAGTTTTACCAACCACCTAAGAACATTCTAGAGGAAGAATCTTTAAGAAGAAAAACATTCTAGTAAGTCCTCTTACATTTATTGCATTCACACTAGGCCTTATTTATTAGAAGTGGCCTCTATAAATAAAAATAACTATCTATTATTATTCCCCTTGGGTATCTCCCTAGGTACCCCATATTATTCCCCCTACCTACACTACATTCCATCCCCCTTATGAAATCGTTTTCCTCAATGCTTGTTATGAGGGTGTCCAACCATATACCAGGGTACCATGGATAAGTGTGGACTGGAGAACCCGGGTCCCATGTAGGATTGTGAGCCACTATTTTGAAGTAGTTCAACCGCCACTGTAAACTTGGGTCCCATGTTTGAGTTCTCATGTGAACTCCACACTAAAGATATTAGAACTCAATAGCCAGTTGAAAATGATGCTCCAAAGATCGACATTGGTCATGTGTATCCAAATATGTAGAACCGACCAAAATATCATCCACTAGTATTGGAGAATAAGAAAACTGAAGAATAATATGCATAGAAGGCTCTTGTCTACTCTCTAATATGTGCTCTATGTGACATGGATTAGAGTCATCAAATAGAATATGAAAGTGGTTTCCATCCTAGAAATGACAACTATCCATATATCAAGCATAACAATCGACCTCAAAATCATACCAAGCATATGTTTCTTGATTGTATATGCCCCTAATGTCTACCATAATATATTCCTCATGTATCATAGATAAGGACCCTTGAAGATTAAAACATTTTTCCCTGAGTTCATGTAGATGATCTGTGATGCCTTACATATGGTCATGCATTTTGTTGTTGAGGCGTCAATATCCCGTTTGAGGCACATGAGGAATTGAGAGCGAATATCCATTAAAAACCACATATAATACACCAAAAGAAATCTCTAAAAATCATTTATCCAATGGCATTGATCTAGTAGCAATATGATCACCATGTCAAAAGTTATGAGCTCTACAGTCTCTTCGTCGTCATGAAAAACCCTAAAAAATAGTTGATTTTAAATCAACAATATCTTCACTTTTGGAGCTCTGATTAGTATGATTTTTTTTTTCTGAAATGGGATAATTTTGCAAGAGAAACTCATATATGTAATTTCTTTGGGAGAATTTGGCACTACTTTCTACAGAAATCAGCAAAATCATGTAGTCATCCATAGAAAACCCCCAAAAAAATTGCAGATTTTAAAATGTTGATAACTTCACTTCCCGGACTCTATTTCAAATGTTTTTTTTTTTTGAAATCGGTTGTTTTTCTAAGAGGAACTCAAATCCAGAATTATTTTATACAAATTCTATGCATAAATCTATAGCAATTTTCCAAAGGGTCGTAGCCCTCTTTTTTTTTCTTCTAGAAACAATCTGCAAAAGAAAAAAAGAAAAAAAACATTTGCCCAATTTTTGTGTCCAATGAAAGTGTTATGAAACCACTTGTTAATTTGAAAACATCTGAAAATACAATCACCACACAAGATACACAGAACAATATAGAAATATCTTCTTTATTATGAAAACCCTTGAGATAGAGAAACACCATACAATATATCCTATTATGGAAGGGATCCACTCATGTTCACTTGTCTCTTCTAGGGGGGAACCTCCTAAAGAGATACCGCTCCAAATACAATACTTCTTGACTTCCATTACATTTCTTGAACCCCTTAATATAGTGCTACCAACCACCTAAGAAGATTCTAGAGGCGGAACCATATAAAAGTGAAACCTTCTAGTAAGTTCGCTTACATTTATTTCATTCACACTAGGCCTTATTTATTAAAAGTGGCCTTTATACATAACAATACTTATCTACTATTATTCCCCTTGTATACCTCCCTATCCCCATATTATTTCCCCTAGCTACATTATAGATATGAAGGGGGATATGTGTTGTTGGGAACGTCTCGACCACCAAAATTGTTGGACGGGGAAGAGTACGAATGACATTGCAGGATGGGAAGAGTAGAACCCTTCTACATGTGCTACATATTTCGGGTTTTGGAAGAAAATTGATATATTTCAACAAGATGAGTGGTGCAGGTGTGCACACTCTCTTTTAGAAGGATATGTGCAAAATGGTTAGGGGAGAAATAGTGTTGGCCCTTAGTTATGGAAGGAAGCAAAGAACAAGGAAGAAAAGGTGAAAAGCGAACTTCATGGAAGACACAGTAACTGTCACTGGGTCGAAGTGAGAAAAAGAGCAGAAAATATGGAGCGAAGTATGAAAATGCAAGTTGTTGGACGAGGATATCAAGGATGAAAAATCAGAAAGGAAGAGGGATCAATGACAACTCGGCAAGTGGAAAGAGCCATTGTTGGATTCTTTGGAGCACCGCACGAGAAGGAAGGAAAGACAGGCTGGCGAAGCTCGAAAAAAGCGGGTCAAGTTGACCTAGGGTTTTAGACACCTAGGGTTTTGGTATCTAGAGTTTTGGCACCTAGGTTTCAGCCTAGGGTTGTCAGTGAATGATTGTAATGTATAAATAGAGGTCTAAAGGGCCTAGGTTGGGTTGGTAGGATATTGTTGTAGATCTAGCTCTATTGTTGTGGTGAGATATTATTATATAGAGAGAGGGAAGTGCTGAGAGAGAGAGCCTTTTGGTATTGTAAGATCTTCAGCTGTATGCGAAGGTCAAGTCCTATAGTTGGGTGCACAGGAAGGGGAGAGAAAGAGAGAAGAAGAAAGAATATCTGCGAGCTGAGAGCGCAGACAAGAACTGTATGCTTTACCTTAATAAATCATAAGCACAGTTCTATGGACGTAGCCCTAGAGAGAGGGTGAACCACGTACATATTGTGTTGTGTGTTTGGTTGGTGCTTTGATATATGTCACTGTTATATTTTTATTTGCATTGTTGTATTAGATCAAACCTATAACTATGTAGGGTAGATCTAGCTTGATAAGTGATAGATGCATGTTGGGTTGTTGTTGTACTAGATCCACTTGATATTCCCCTGGTTGTAGACATCTATGTCCTGGAACCCCCTCATAGCTACTTCGGGTGAGACTGCATCTACTTCGCAGGTGTTACCAAAAGGGCCAGTAGCTAAGGCTTGTTGGTGCGCTCTTGGAGCTGAACCCTGGGTCTGCCCATGTGCCAACAAATGGTTCTGTTGTTGAGACTGGAATCTTCGTGAGGGAATGTCAAGGCGGTTCCCATCGAAGACAGATATTCAGAAGTGGATAGAGGATCAAGAGAGGGACTTCATTGAAGCCCAGAATAAGAACCCTAAGCTAAGTACTAAAGATTGGCTACAAAGATACATTTTCACCGACATTCATGAGATCTTCTTTGGAGGAATACATTAGGAGCTATATGAGTGGCTAGCTAGACTATCATATACCCAGTTCGAGATCAGATATAGACCTCCTGTGGCTTTGACATCGGTGTTGATATAGAAGGTTAAGAGAGTTGATAATGTCATATCCCAAGTAGTAGATCATTGGTTTGATAGTACCATTGGAGGGTACATCACAGAGTTTGTTGTTGACAAAATAGAGTCATACAGCTAAGTTGAAAGATATTTATTTAAGGGACCCAGAAGAAAATTATTACGATTCCTGAAGTTGAGACTCAAGATGCTATTGCATGAGAAGAACATCTTGAAGATACAATAGATTGGCTGAATTTGAAAAGGCTAATGTTCAGGAATTCAAATAGCGACAGCGACACAAAAGATGGACATACGTGCAATGGAAGAGTATTCAAAGGGGTTCACCTTGAGAAACTGTTTAAGAAAAACTATGGGGAAGAGGGTTTCTACAGTGGAGAGGAAGCAGATCTGACAGACGAAGAACACTCAGAACCCACCAAAATAGAGGAAGGACAAGCTAAAGAGCTTCGACGAAGAGAACTTGAAACCTCAGAAACCACGCAGACCATCGAAGTAAGTACTATTATCCTTCCTGTTGATTCAGTATTCAGCAACCAAATTAATCCTAGTCACCAGAGCATCCAAAGCACTGTCAATACTATCCCACCACATATTCAGTCAGGAACCCTAGGAATATCTATGGAAAATGAGATGAGGCTTCCTATCTTTAGGGGAGATGGATCTGAAGATCTTGATCAGCACTGGTTCCTGTGTGAATTCATATGGAATATTAAAAATGTCACTGATGAATTTGTTAAAAGGACCCAGTTCAGCACTACCCTAAGAGATCGCGCACTGAGTTGGTACATGAAGCTTGTCCAAGGACTTGCGTAGCCTAAGCCACTGGGCAAGATCAAGAATCAGATGATTGTAGAGTTCAAGAAACCTGAGTCAGAGTCTCAATGTATTACAGAACTGAAGGAGATCAAGCAGAAAGTAGTCGAACCGGTATGGGAGTTCGATCAAAGATTCAAAACCTTAACAGGCCGATTAACTTTTCAGATCCCAGATGAACAGAATAAAGAATGGTTCATCATTTCCCTATTACCACACATCAGAGTTCCTCTGATGCAACAGAAGATCGCTTCACAGGCTGAGGTGTTGGAGATCGCTATGAAACTTGAATCAGCCCCTATGGGAGAATCTAGCTCAGGTATGAGCCAAATCTTGAGCCAGCTGACGAGTTTGTCTCTGCAGGTCGAGGATATGAAGAAGGATAAGGGGAAGGACAAAAGAGAATATATCTATTGCATAAGATGTATATCAGAAGGCCATGATAAGGAACACTCTCCTTTATTCCATGAATATTTGGCCTCAGGAGCACCGAGCCCCTTGAAGCAAGTCAACTTGCCCTAGTGTGAAGTATGTAGAAATAGGCATCGTACAGGTGAGTGCTATTACATGCAGAAGTATGTTCAGACTCCCAAAAATTTATATTGCACATTTTGTAAGTCTGTGGGGCATGACGATATGGATTGTAGGGCCTATGACCTTATGCACGAAAGATCAAGGGACATATACAAGATCCAAGGTGAAGCACAACAAGAAGGAAACACTCTGCAGTATAAATCCCAAGGAAGAGGAAATTTCAATCCTCGCGGTGGATACAAAGGAAGAGGAGGAGGAATGGGTCAAGGCCGAGGACAGATCATTTGTTACAACTACACGCAACTAGGACACTTGGTAAGGGATTGTCAGAATCCTTGCTCTACATGCAGCTATTGCAGCTCGTTCGACCATGTTATAGAAGATTGTCATGTGCTACTAACTAAGGTGCAGGAAAGACGAGGACCTCAGCAGAATCCACAAGTGTAACTGATATATGTTGAACCTCGCGGAGCAGACCCTAAAGTCATTGTTATCACTCGAGGAGGCACTGCTACAGGAGAGGATAGAATGACTCAAGGAAAGATTGCAGAAGACTCAGGTATCAGGAAAGTTGCAGAGAAGACCCAAAATTTTGATGCGAAGAAAGAAAGAAAAATATATGAGGAAGCAAGGCAAGAATTCAAAGCAGATCAAGGTTCCTCATCAAACACACGACCAGAAATAAGAGAATATGGAATGCCTCGGGCATTTGATTGGTGGGATTCGCCAAAAGAGGGAAAAGAGGTAAGCAAGCTCATGGAATTTTTATTCACCTATGTTAAGTTGACTCAGGATAAAGGCATTGTACAAGAGCTACAAAACTTAATCAGATAGTATGAACTAGGAAAGATAGCCCCTTACTGAATAGGGCAGTACATCAAATCAAAAAAAGAAGAAGGACAAATAAATAATTACACTTGAATGCTCAAATAGGAGAGTATGATATAGACTATGTGGTCCTCGACTTAGGGTCGGAGGTCAATGTCATGACGAAGAAAACTTAGGCACTGATGGGGAAACCAAAATTGATCTACTCCACTATCAGGCTTAGGATGGATAACCAGCAAGCTGTCAGCCCCTTTGGCAGATTGGAACATGTCCCTGTGGACATCGATGGAGTAAGAACATTCACAGACTTCGAGGTAATTGAAATTGTTGATGGCAGTTGCCCTTACCCTGCACTATTAGGAATTCATTGGGCCTTCGATAACTCCACGGTGGTTTATTTAAAGAAAAGTTGTATGACATTTGAAAGAGATGGCCTTTGGGTCATTGCACCCTTAGATCCAGATGAGGGTTTGCGATATATAGAGCCCATCAGAGAAGAAGACCACGCATACGAACTGGAAAACATATACAAACTAACAGCCAGACAGCAAGATTACATCAACCATACATCTGAATGGAATCAGATTCAGAAGAAGCGTTGGAGAACTGGCAGAACCAGATGTATGAAGTATCTACCATAAGATGTGCAAGATTAACCAGAGAAGTCCGTTGGATCAGCACAACAGTAAGTAGCTTACCCACATTTGATGGTCTGAACCCTTTAGAAACCTTCCTATCGGATTTTGAGACAAGTATAACAACACAACAGCAATTGTTGGCAATGGATGAGGCCCTGAAAGCCACACCAGCAAGATGGTGGGGAACACACAAAAGCAATATCACAGATTGGGTACAATGTCGAACTTTGATGACAGCGCGGTTCTCATCCCAAGTAGAAAGTTGCAAAGTGAGATACACAGGTCGAAGTTGTCCAAAGGACCATGTGCGAAGTTGCGAAGAGGCCTAGAGTGACATTCACCAAGAACAATGGGTGCATAGATTCATTAACACACTGGACACAACCCCTATCAACTAGTACCTTCAAGCGGAACTGTGCCTCATCATTGTAGACTGGGAAGATATGATTCAGAATTTTGTAACCACCTTTTTATTTGAAAGTGAAATCCTTCAGTAGACCAAGCATTACAGATTGTGAGACAGAAGGTATTCGAAGAGGCATCTAGCCTCCCTATGGAACAAGAAGAGGATGAATGGACTGCGCCTCTCCAAAAATTACAGAGTTGCTACAACATCAATGCCAACAATGGTGATCCCAGGAAGGTAAACATCACTGAAACAGAAGGCAAGAGATGTGGAAGGATCGAGAGTTGAGCTACCATTTATTGGTCAGCCAATCAAGATTAAAAAATTCAATATTGGGACAGAGGAGACACCAAATCCTTCCAATGTCGGAGATTACTGGGATGTTGCTACCATTGACAAGATTACAGAGTTGATACATGAATATCAGGACTTGTTTCCGACCAAATTCACTAATACGAAAGGTATCAAAGGTCCTATGGGAGAGATGAGGATACCTTTGAAACCAGGTGTGAAGCCATTCAAGCAAAGACCCTACAGATTGAACCCAAAATACAAAGAAAAAGTGAAGATCGAGCTCGATAGAATGCTGGAAGCAGGTATTATTGAACCTGTCGAAGAATCGGAGTGGATTAGCCCTATGGTAGTACAAGACAAAAAGACAGGTGAGATTAGG
>JASDQU010308010.1:2958-20965 GCA_032191745.1 Picea mariana | reverse complement strand
GAAATTCATTGTTAGAACATATGAATCTATATGTCATCTAAATAGCATGCAAACAAGAAGAACATACATATATACAAAACAAATCATAGCCAGTCAAATTGCTAAACAACAAGTAGAGACTATCAAAATGATAAACATATGTATATGATGTAAAAAATTGCTTATGAGCAACTAACAACAAGAAACAATTATCTTTAAGCAAATGTTAGAACCAACAACATCTAGGCCCAAAAATATTAATATCATGGTCATTATTCATATAACGGTATTATTATGTGCGAAAAACTTTCGGAGATAAGAAATGTGAAACAATTAAGTCATTCCATGATGACGATGATGTGATGAAGAAAGAATCAGTTCAAATCCAACTTGAAAAAATGATGGAACTAGAGGTTGATAATTTCTTAGAATGGTATCACCAAGATATTGAGAAATTGCAATTGAAGGCATGGCATTATCACCGTATCAAGAATAGGAGTCTTGAGAAAGGAAACTTCGTATGGATCTACAATAGCAAGTTCATAAAAAACCCTAGCAAGTTATAGATGCATTACCACTAGTTGTACAGATGTTTTTTGGGAATCAGGGTCGCTTGTCGTCCTCCCACGGGTAGGTTCATCGTTTTGATTGAGTTAGGAAGGAAGCTCGATGATCACCTGCTCTCTAATGGCAGACGATCAACTGCAGGGTGACCATGTCGAGTGTTACAGGGTGACCTTTTTTCAAACCTTCACTCCTTAACTGTTGGCGAGTTTTTTTTAGTTTTAGGCACCTTTTTTGTCTCTTCTTTGGAACCATTTTACTTGGGAACAGACTCTATGACCTGACAGCCTTTGGAACTGTTTATTGGGTTTCTCGGTGCTAGGTTTACCTTTCTACACTCTATTTTATGAACATGTTTATTTTGTCAGTTTATTTTCCTACCTAGGGTTACTTTTCAGTCTTTTATTGACATTTTGATCGGGTTCTTACATTTCCTAGAATTCTAGTGGAACCTTCTGTTTCATTGGCAGTGTTATCAGTTTTTGACGTCTTGTCTTCCTTGGGTTTAGTCCTCCTGTTTTTTCTTTGACTTAGTGCATTTTTTTGAGGTTTCTCTATGGACCTAGGAATGAATGTTGGCATTACTCAAGACGTCACATTGCTTATGGACCCACAGGATGAGGAAAAGTGGCATAAAATAGGACTTTTCAGTCATGCTGACAAGGCTGGGACACCTTCTGAACCTTCATCCTTTATTAATCCTTCTTTTCCCATTTCTGGTGTTTCTGAGGTTTCTAAATGCTCTCAGGCTTTTGGTAAATTCCAGGAACAGTCCCTTTTATTCCCTTCATCACTTGGTGGAGGTCCTGCTGTAACTTATCTTCCCCTGGATCCCTCTCTCCCCAAGGAGTAGGCTCATCACTGTAGAAAAGGATTTAAAGGTGGAGCACTGGATGGTCGGGTTAGTACCTCTTTACTAGATATTCCACGGACTGGGCTTAGGAAAAAGGCGTGGAAACCAAACAAGAAGGTGAGGAGAATGGTTTTAGGAGCGGATGTAGGCCTAGAAGAGACTTGTAGGCTAGCGATGTGTGGGTTGGTAGGAAGGATCTCCTACGCTTATCTTTCAGATTTCTCAGTCTCAACTTGGATGCAAAAAACTTGGAAATCCATCCCTGGGTACTCACCTGAGCTACACTATCTCACGAAAGGGCAGATGGGCTTTATTTGCAAAACACTGGAGGATGCCACCCTATTATTGGATAGATTCTATATACTGGGGGGAAGCTCTTTAATGTTGAAAAGGTGGAGGGTGGACTTTGACCCTACTACTGATTACTTCCAACTTAGGCATATGTGGGTTTTATTTCCTGCACTCCCCCTGTATCTTTGGAATGAGGGGGATCTGAAGGCTGTTGGAAATGCTCTGGGGCATTTTATTAATCTGGATTTCTTGTCCTTAGCGTTACTTGCAAGAAAAATGGGAAGGTTAATGGTGGATATTGATCTACATGAAGGACAGCCTGAAGTGTTGGACATCGAATCGAGAGGCCACCATATCAAACTGCGTCTAGATTATCAAGGCATCCCTTTTAGATGCAACTAGTGTCATTGTACTGGACACCTCCGAAGGGACTACCCTGGTAAAGTCACTGAGGAAAAGTATGAATATTCCTTGGTCCAGGAAGATCCTCCAGCTTATATGGATGAAGATGTGTCATTGGGGGTTGTTCCTTCCTTCTCTGCAGCTATGTCTGAGCACTTTTCAGAACCCTCAAGCTCACTTTCAGGTAAGATTAAATAGTACTTCCCTTCACTCTTTTATTCATTATCTGAGTGGGAAAAGGAAGCAGTCGACTCTTCCGAATGGCTATTATGATCAACTACCTTTTCTAAAGGGGTAGTTGAGGGGTCACAAGTTACTACTAGTCTTGGTAAGGAGCAAATGTATGGGGAGAGACCCTACTGTATTGATAACGACTTACCTACAGCATGTCGTGTTGCCTCTCCCTCCCTCACAAATACAGTTTTTCCCTCCCTTCCAGACACACTAGGGGGTGAGGCGAGAGATCCCGAGATGTTGCTCAGTCCTACTATCCCTGTATTAAATGATTCTTTGTTGGAGGCGAGTTTCATAGAACCAGAAGAGGAAACGAGTTCACTCAATACTGTTTTAGAATCTCTGATCCATTTTATTAAGGATAATGAGCAAGCCATTAAACTCCCTACTTATATGGGGAGAAATTACATCAATCGTGGAGAGTCTTCTGGGATTAATACTTCCAAGAACAAACCAGCTAGTCAGGGAAGAGATTTTGCTTGGTCGAGGGGTTTAGGAGTTGAAATATCTCCTATCAAAACAAGAAGCAGCTGGAAAAATCAGTCACAAAACTCAGTACTTTTTACTGAAGCAAACCCTTCTTCCAGTGAAAATGGGCCTCTTAGAGCAGTGAAAGCCTTGGCGAGGGAAAAATAATTTTATTTATCTCCTTAAATATCCAATGGATTGGAGGTGCCCTCAAATTTGCTTCCATTCGGCACTTGTTGACAAGCACTCGACCTGAAATAATATTTTTCCAAGAAATTTTAGTTATTGCATAGAAATCGAGAGAATTTTTACTTTCCTTCAGACCAGAGTGGGCAGTTTGTTCGATAAGTTCGGTGGCAAATTCCAGTGGTCTACTTGCAGCATGGGACCCAACATTGTTCGATCTGTCTCCTTATCTTATGGTGGGGAGAATTTTATTATCAGGCAGGAGTAATTTCAACAATCGGGAGCTTGCCTTACTCAACGTTTATGCTCCATGTACCAACCGGATCTCTTTCTAGAAACCTGTGGAAGGTAGTGGTTTACTCGATACAAAAATATTAATTTTGGAAGGGGACTTTAATATTCTCCTTTCTCCTAAAGAGGCATGGGGGGTGTTTAGATCTGGGCTAGTGGACGACTATTACAATGAGCTTTTCACAACAAAGCAACTAATCGATATTAAACCGACGAAATTGGTGCAACTAATCGATATTAAACCGGAGAAATGGCCACCAGGGACAGGATGCCATTTCAAGGAGACTAGATAGATGCTTAGTAGATGAAAGTCTATTAATGGATGGTGGTTTTTATAGGTCATGGGTCAATTTGCCTTTTGTCTATGACCATGCCCCAATGCTCTTACAACTAAATTTACCGCCTGCTTTTAAAGCTTTTCCTTTTAAATTTAATGAACAGTGGCTGGGTGATAAGGATTTTACAGATTTAGTGGAAAGAGTTTGGAAAGACCTAAATTATCTTTCAGAAACATGCAATCAAAAGAGATTAATCTGGAAGTTATAGGATCTTAAAAGTTTTACTAAGAAATGGTACAAAGGCCAGAAGGAAATTCAAAAATCAAAATTGTTCTCGATTGAAGCAGAAATCAAAAAAATTAGTGATATCCTAAGTATTGACTTTAACGATCTAGGAGCAAAAGATACATTGAGCTCTCTGGAAACTGAGATAAATGAAATTTTAGGAAAAGAGGAACAGCACTGGCGGCTGCGTAGCAGGGCACTATGGATGGCAGGAGGGGGTAGAAATACGAAATTTTTTCATAAGATCGCTAGTCAAAATAGATTCAAAAATCATATTTGGGAAATAGAAAAGGAAGATGGTGCTTTGGTGAAGGATCAACTGGGAATTAAAAATGAAGCAATCCATTATTATAAGCGTTTTTACAGGGCATACTCCATAGTGAACATAGATGAACAATGTAAACTAATAGACCTTTTTCTTTTAATGGTAGTTGAAGAAGAAGATAATACATTGTACAACCCGATAACTTTGGAGGAATTGAAACTGGTGTTATTTCAGTGTAAAAAAGAAAAAAGTATGGGTCCGGATGGATAGACAGCGGAGTTTTTCATCTATTTTTTTGATCTTGTAGGCGAGGATGTCTTAGCAATGGTGGAAGAGTCAAGAATCTTAGGCAAAATTGTTGGTGGCCTAAATTCAACTTTTTTGACATTGATCCCAAAGGCCAACAATCTAAAATCCTTTGAGGGCTTTCGTCCTATTTCCCTCTGCAACTTGTGCTACAAGCTTATTTCTAAGATTATTGCCTCTCGTATCAAACCCTACTTGTCTTAGTCAATCTCTCATGAACATATGGGCTTCCTGGAAGGAAGACGTATTCAAGACGCCATTGGTACGGCCTATGAAAGCCTTCACAGTATCAAGAAGAAGAAGCTAAAATCCCTTGTCCTAAAACTAGACTTAAGGAAGGCCTACAACTGCATTGATTGGGATCTTCCTAGAATGATCCTCCTGAAGATCAAGATGGGATTACTTTTGACCAATTGGATTATGGCCTGTACCACCTATGTGTCCTTTGTTGTCCTTATAAATGGGGAAGCTACAAATTTTTTCAAAAGTGGAAGGGGAATCAGGCAAGGGTGCCCTTTATAACCTCTTATGTTCATACTTATCATGGAGGGCCTTAGTTTATTATTGAAAAAGATTCAAGCGGAGGGATCTATCTCAGGATTAAAGATTGCTAGACTGACCAAAATTTTACATCTGTTGTTTGTGGATGATATCCTCATTTTATCCAATGCAAGCCTAGTAGAGTGGAGAGATATCAACAAACTACTTTCACTTTTATGTTTAGCCTCTGGCCTCGCAGTGAATTTATCTAAATCAGCAGTCCATCATTCAGGCCTCTCAGAACATGAACTAAGCGATTTCAAATCGTTCCTACATTATAATTTCAATGACGTTACTAATGGATTTCGTTATCTGGGATACTTCTTGAAGATTGGTGCACATCGAGCAGCAAATTGGGGATGGATTGTCACTAAAATTAAAAAAAAAAATTGATCAATGGTGTAACAGGTGGATCTCATTGGCTGGGAGATATATCTTGGTTAAATCTGTTTTGGAAGGACATACAGTATATTGGATGTCCATGGAATCCTTGCCTCATTAGGTCCTATCCAAAATCAAAAAATTAATTGTTGACTTTTTATGGAACGACCACCAAGACAAATAGTCGTTTCACCTTTGTAGCTGGGAAGTGATCTCAAGACCCAAAAGGAATGGGGGATGGGGCATTCACAACTTAAACTTGTTTAACCTGGCTTTAAATTAAGTCACTATGTGGCGCGTCTTAACGCAGGAGAGCCTTTGGCACAATGTAATCAGAGAAAAATATCTCCATAATTCCTCGCTTATTAATTGGCTCAGAAGACCAAACCAAAGCTCAAATTCAGCTTCAAGATTCTGGGTAAGTCTCCTTCGAGGGCTCTCGATCATCCTCCACTGGATTACGTGGCTTCCAGGGAATGGAACACATATTAAAGTAGGTTGTGACAGGATCTTGGGATTGGGGACAAAATCAGTTCTCAGCGTTGATCTGTTGACTGCTCTCAATTTAAAACATGTTACTTACCTTTCTCAAGCCTTAAAGATGCAGGAGCTTTTCATTAATCCAGATCGGTGGAGATCAAGCGCCAAGCTAGGCTTACAAGGTGATCAAGAAACTAAATGGTCAACTTACATTAAAGAACTGTGTGGAGAGAGGATTACTCTATCAGCTTTTAAAAAAGATGAATTGAGATGGGATGGAGGCGACCGCTCAAGGGAATTCTAAGTCACAAATTTCTACAATGCAATTCCTTCCACTCATCCATTGCCAATTTGGAGCAGCTGGAAGGTCGATTGTTGGAAGTAGTGTACCCAATTAAAATTTATTATGTTCTTCTTATTGGCTGCCGAAAATAAAATACTAACCTGGAGCATGCTTCTTAAGAAAGGGTGGATAGGGCTGGGACTTTGCTCTCTGTGCAAATTGAATTCAGAAGATACTCATCATCTCCTCATCCACTGCAACTTCACAAAGAGAGTGTGGGCTCATATTTCTTATCTGTTAAATTTAAACTTCAGTTGGAATGACTCTACTTTAGACGAGTGTATGGAAGTGTGGTTAATGAACATATAGGCGCCTAAGATTTTCCCATTAATAACGACTTGGCATATCTGGAAGGAATGCAACTCGGCTATTTTCGAAGGGAAGCAACCTTCGGTAACCACCGTGATCATAAATATCCTTGGAGCACTCACCAAAAAATCGCGAGATAGTAATTCTAAGGCTCTGAGATAAAACCTTTTTTCAGAATTCAAGGTTATACATTGGCTTTTTGTGATGGGGCAGCGGAGGCATGGGGGTCCAGATGTGGGGCAGGAGGCACACTGAAATGTATTGAGGCACCAGATTACAGATGGTATTTAAACTATGGTGCAGGAACCAACACGAAAGAAGAATTATTTTGAGCTCGGGCAGCACTTACGATGGCAAGACTTCTGGAAGTTAAAAATCTGCAGGTTATGGGGGATTCCAAAGTGATCATTGATTGGCTTAACTCAAAAGGGAATCTTCAAGCCATCAATATAGAAGCATGGAAGACTGGGATAAGAGAGCAGATGACAGCCTTTCATGGTATAAATTTCCATCATATTTATAGGGAATCCAATAAGGAGGTTGACTTTCTTTCTAAGAGAGCCCTTTCCTCGCCAAAAGGTAGACTTACATACTTCACTTGGGACGGCGATAGTGAGGGACCAACCATTCATATAAATCTGTTCTAATTATGTTTCTCCATTGAGTGAGTGTGTTTTTTATTTCTCAAGGAAGGATTGGTCATGTAACGATCAGTTTTCTCTAATTTGACCGAACAAAGAAGTCATGCATTTTTTCAGCATCCTTTTCAGTAACAGATGCAGATTTTTAGAGATGGTCTGAAAGTTTTGGAGGTTGTTTTTCTTAGTGGAGAAGGACTATTAAGGCTATTCTTTAGTCTTTTTCAAATTTTGATGAAGACGTAAAAAATTATAATTAATATAATTTTTTGAGTGATTTTTCTATTAGAAAAAAAGTTATAGATGCATTAGCTAGAACCTTTTCTGGCCACAACCATCTAAGATTCAAGGGCGGTAAAATTTGGCTCATTGCAATGCAACACTATGGTAAGGATTGGTGAATGACACTTTCTTGAAACCTTTCCCTTCTTCTCAAAGTTAATTTGAGACACTCCTAAAAAGGAGAATTATACATTATTGTCGTTTTTCTTTCCTAGTCTAATCAATAAAGCTCAACCATGTGGATGAGCTAGTTAGTCTAGTAGCATCAGTTGAGTAAAACTTAACCATGTGGTTAAGGAAGTATTTAATCATTTGATTCTAGTTAGGAATAATAGTAAATAGTTTAAGCTTGTAAGTTTCATTTCATGTATATATAAGGCACCACCTTTGTGGTCATGAGGTGAATTCTCATTCAAATTGGCTAAGTCGTATCAAGATAAGGTCCTTGAGTCATGTCGTCATGCTATAGCTTTGTGGAATAAATCAAAAAACCAATAATTCAAGTCATTAGGTGTGATTTTGTTAATGTTAATCATGTTCTTTTAATAAATTCAATGTGTCATAAAAGTGGAAGCAACAAGCATAGGGGTTAAAGGGTAAGTAATATAGTCAAGTTGATAATTTAGTGGATTATGTCATGCCATAATTCCTTCCAGTAATGATGGTAATCTAGTAGTAATAGTAAATACACCTATATAATTTTGTGATTGTCTCCTGATATAATTACTTTTTCAAGATTTTGGGAAAGATAAGACTATGTTTCAAAATTATGAAACCATATAATCACTTTTTCAAATTATTAACTAAATCTTTGTTATTCAATGCAAGGTATCCATAAGCTAATATTGTCAGGTTATTAAGTCACTCTATATATTGAGAACTTTAAGCAGAAGATAATAGCCCAAAAAATAGTGTGAAGTAATTCATGTTTATGCACCAGGAGGAGAACAAAGAGCTAGGACTACCAGTGGTATATAGAAGGAGAGAGATAAGAATAGAAAGTATGGGTAAAGTTAATATCAAGATGACATCAAAGAGGATGCAAGTGGTCCTCAATGGACCCCTCAACCCCCAAATCCTATAGAGGGAGGATTTGAGAGGAAAACTAGAGCAAACCCCATTGTGGAGCATGACTTCATAAATCCTACTCAATTCCCGGAATTACATCCTACATATTACATGCATGAAGTTTAGTTGAGTAATGGAGACAGGAGGGAATAAGTGGTGAATGAAGTGAAACCACTTCAAATATCCTCACTTCTCAACATGATACAAGTCTTGACCTTCATATCATCGGTACTAGTGCAACGTTGTATTAAATTTCTACTGAGAAAAGAAAATCATGGAAAGTTATGGATCAATAAGCCATACCCATTCTCACTAGAGCATGTCTGAGACCTCATAGGTCTCTCTACGAATGGGTTGTAATTCATCACAGCCTTCCAACAACACAAAAGGGCCAAGAAAGTTGGCAAAAAATACCTCTACATGCACCATGGAAATCATAGAGGCCATAAAGGGGCTAAAATCACATCCATCAAAATAAATCTAGTGTAGATGGCACCAAGGATTATCACTTGTTGCGTGATGACAAAGCAAAAGCAGGGAGAATATAACATGGACATTCTCTTAGAAGAAAAGGAACGCTTAGAAGGTTGGAACCTGAATTGGTGCCAATTATTTCAAAATGAATGCATTGAGGCCCATGCAAAGACGCCACCCTTCAACTATGGATACTTTCCATTCGATTTTTCCATGTTCAGATGGGATCCACTACAAAGAGGATAACTCCTTATAATGGAGAAAGAGTTGGTATCGATCACATTTTCACCCTAGAGGACTCAAAAAGAAGTATACCACCTAGAATTTAATGGCAAGCCCTTCACATCTTGGTACAAAACGATGGAGGAGGTAACATGATATCATACATGGTTCCCCACCAAGCTAATTAACCACTACCAAAAGTCGTTAAGATTTGATGCCACATGAGACAACAGTTATGTGAATCCCATCAAGGAGGGTGTAGAAAGGATATAGGTAAATCCCTTAACCTATATCCTAATGGCTAACATCATTAGAGACGAGAAGATTAAGGAGATATAGAGTGCAGACAATGAACTAAGCCAACTATTTTAATCTACTGGGTAGGTCCAATCACAACTAAGGAAGCTTCAACCAGTCACTTTAGGGAATTATAGTGCACTACAAAAACTGAAAAACTCTATAGATATTGATTCATTATCAGTATAAGAAAATTGGCCGCATGTACTTGACCATGACCAAGAAAACATATACCTAGTAGGTATCAACATTTTGGTGGCCAAGTGGACCAAGGAATTTGTTGAATTCCTTGAATTCAGAAACAAAGTTTTGGAGGTGGTCCTAGAGTTGGGCCACTCGTTTGGTAAGGATGAAAATTTGAGCAAGGGCGATGAATTTTGACTCGAGGGTGAGTCAACAGGTGTGGATAATGCTTGTTGGGCCCTTCATTTATGAATTGATCTAGAATGGATCATTATAGAATTTTGATCTCAAATTGGAGCTATTTGTTTATAGGGCCCATTTTTAGGGTAGGTCCCACTTTAGTGACTTAGGGTACATAAACTTTGTTCCAGGTGGATATCAATGGCCACCCACCTATCCCACTGACTCAAAACACATTTTCCACCTTTGCAGTTTTTCAACAGTTTTTCAGGTCCTAAACTTTCGGAGTCCTTTTGAGGCCCTAAACGATGTTTTTTTTACATTGTGGGGCCAAGTCGTTTCCTTGGGCTCTGGTCTAGAACCAATCAAAATGTGTAATTTTCAACTAGACCTTTCCAACAAGCTATCATGCACCCCAAACAGAGATCGTATGAAAAGGTTACGCCCTTGAGAAGTTGACATATCAACTACCCCCATCGGGGCCCACAAACCTTTTGGTGTTTCATCTCTCAGGGTTAGGGTTTTGGATGTTTAGTGTTTTCTCATTAATTCTTTATGTTAAAAAATTATTTTGAGCCTCATTGTAAACATTTCTTCTTGAAAATGAGCATAGACATCATATCTCTTCTCATCGATAAGCTTCCACCATTATAGCGAGTTCATTCACTCTACATTTTTGTAGTTTTTGTACATTTCATTCATTAATAGAAATTGTGTATTGTATCTATGTGTTTCTTGCAATATCTCTATGTATTTCCTTGTTAAATCTCTTCCTTCATTTTTTTCTCAAAATAATCTGGGTCAGTGGTATCAAAGCAGTCTCCTCCTTGTCTTTTCTCAGTGCATGTCCTCGACGAGGTCAGGGTATAGAGAGTTGGGTCTTGAGATAGTTTATCTTGATGACAATCACTCTTGCTAGCCCAAGTGGCCTCCCATAGAGAAAGGAAAGAGAGATGAGGGAGCAGGAGATTATATCAAGTTGTTTCTCGTGGAATCCCTCGCGCAACGGAGGAATGAGATGATGGACAATTTTTCCCAAATCCATCGACGGTTGTTGACAACAATAGATGCATATTCATCAAGAGGACACTTTGGAAGCATCGCCCCCTTCAAGGTACAAGTTAATTTTTATATTCTTATGTTTGAAGGTCAGATAAATGCAGATTCTTTGGAAATGTGGTTAAATCTACTAGAAGTTTATTTCTTTGTCTACAATTTTCCAATAGGGAAAAGATCACCCTTATGCTCCTAAAGTCTATCCCCCATGTCAAAAATTGGTGGGAGACTTACTGTGAGAAAAACTCCATAGAGGAGTATGGAATATTTGGGGTCAAGACCACTTAGGACTCTTTTACGGATGCCATCAATGAAAAATATTACCATGTTAGAAACTATGATGACCAGTACATGATATGGACCCCATTGCATAGGGAGAGAGACCAAACAGTGTCGAAGTTCACAAATACCTTCCATATCTTGTGCACCAAGATGGGTATTAAAGACTCTGAGCGGAATCTTGTTCTAAAATAATGTGGGTGTCTACACAGGTACATCCAAATAGAAATGGAGTCTGTGGGCATCTTGTCACTAGGAGCCACTTATTGATATGTTTTCAAAATTGAGCAGAAATTTAAGCAGTGGAATAAGTGGGAGTTCGGGTTTGTAAATCCGCAACAACCAAAGTATGGTAAAGGAAACCCTAACTCATAGAACATCCAAACTCTAGACAACCAATCCAAGCCACAAGAAAAGAAGGTTAACAGGAAGATGAAAGACACCGGAAAGTGGTGTGACTTCCACAAAATCCCATGGCACAACACCGATGAATGTCACTCGAAACAATCACTGGTGATCGAAACTCAAAGAAAAAGAGTCGAACTTGTACTCAGACTTTGATTCAAAAATAAATAAAAGGAAATAGATCATCGATGCAGAACCCATTGCTACCATCATGACCACAACAATCCAACCAAAATAACCAAAGGAGACTGAGAATGGGGAGTGCCTCTTCCATTCACAGATGTGGGTAAACGAGACCCCACTACAATTCAATGTTGATAGTGGAAGCCAAAAGAATCTCATCTCAGCAGAGGTCATCAAGCACTTGGATTTTCCGACAACACCACACCCGTAGCCATAGAACATCAAGTGGCTTCACTAGGGACAAGGTCTTTGCGTCATCCAACAGTGTCGCATGTCCTACGACATCAATCCCTTCAAGGATGAGGTATTGTGTGAAGTTTCCCCATTGGAAGTCTATGAAGTTATCTTAGGCCATCCATACATGTGGAATCATCGTGATGTTTATGAGTCTCGACCCCGTAGTGTCATTGTTACTCTGGTGGGTCAACTCTACAGGGTACCAGAGGTAGTTTGGAATACTGTCCCGAAAAACCAATGTTGCAAAGTAATATTTGATACCACTAATTTTATCCTCTTCATGATCTAACCGGAAGGTGAACAGAAGGACACTACAACCACTCCAGCCTCAGCCCGAGACCTTTCTATCCAACAAAAGCAAGTCGACAAGACTGTAGAAGACCACAAAGATATTGTTGCTTCACCTACGGGGGTGCCTTCGCACTGCCGAGTCAATCCAAGATATAACAGATCCCTTCATAGATCTATTGGCCACAACTCCTTTCAAGCATGCTTGGGGTTCCAACCATTAGCTCCCATTGATATGGCTCTTCATGTTGCATCTTCATCGACAAAGTCCTCCCACACTCAAACCAAGGCAGATCATGTAGCTATATTGCTTGAATGGATCCAACCCCTCTAGAAACATGTTCATGACAACCTTCAACCAGCAAACGCCAAGTACAAGTAGGACAACTTCTTCAGCCAGGGAAGTGGCTAATCAAGGTTCAGATTCAGTAAAATCTTCCACGACTCCCACAAGAACTTGACGCAATGGAGACCATTGTTTCCTAGTGGGGAGGAATGATCAAGGTGGATATCGATGGCCACCCACCTATTCCACTGACTCAAAGCACAGTTTTCCACCTTGGCATTTTTTCTACAGGTTTTCGGGTCATGAACTTCCGAGGCCATTTTGAGGCCCTGAACGATATTTTTTTGAAAATGTGGGGCCCAGGAAATAATTATAGGCTTTGGTATGGGTGTGATCGAAATGTGTACTTCTCAGCTAGACCTTTCTAATGAGATATCGTGCACCCAAAATGGAGATCGTATGAAAAAGTTACACCCTCAGGAAGTTGACGTATCAACTACCCCCATCGGGGCCCACAAACCATTTGGGGTTTCATCTCTCGAGGTTAAGATTTTGGATATTTAGGGTTTTCTCATTAACAATTTATGTTAAAAAAGCCTTTTGAGCCTCATTGTAAAAATATCTTCTTGAAAATGAGCATAGTTGTCACATCTCTTCTCAGAGATAAGCTGCCACCATTCTAGCGAGTTCATTCACTTTGTACTTTTGTAGTTTCTGTACATTTAATTCATTAAGAGAAATTGTGTATTGTTGTATCTCTGTGTTTCTTGCAATATCTCTGTGTATTTCCTTTTTATATCGCTTCCTTCATTTGGTTCTCAAAATAATTTGGATCAAACTTCCAAATCTCATTTAAGGCCTTAAGTGACCATTTTTCAGGTTAAAACATTTCACACAAAGGTTCGAGCCTGACAACTTTATTTTGCACATTGACAGCTTTCCAATGACATGAAAATGACCTCAATTGAAGTTCACTTCAGGAACTTATGCTCTCTGCAAGTTTACCTATCATGTTGACCACCATGATATGGAGTGGATGTCACATCAGCTACCATTACTCACACATGTGGAGCTAGTCACATGTCGACTTTAAATAATATTTTGAAGGGTTCGAAACCTAAACCCTAATCAGGATTTAATGCATGTAAAAACTCTACCTATAACCCTAGATGATTATCATACCATGTTAAATATTGGGAACTAGGAATGGAAGGGGTCCAATTCTCATTGTATTGTTTGTTGTTCTATAGTAAAGTAGAGAATCTAGGAGTCAAATATTGAAGCATAACAGAAAAATTAGAAGATCTTGCAGCAAACATCCAGGCCATATTGTCCATGACAAATCGATTATGAGTGCACTTTCTTTGTATTTGCATTTCATAATTGAGAAGAAAAGAGCAAGGCATGGGCCTCACCTTCTAGTTGGTTTTTCCCCCTATTGGGTTTTCCAAGGGTACATCTTGTGTTCATTATGTGGATGGTTTGTTATTTGCTTAGTTTCTTTTGTTTTAGTTTTGGTTTATTTCAGTATATTTTTGTACTAAGTCGGTAATATTAAATATGAAAATCTAAAGTAAAATACTACATGATAATATATTATAGAATAGTGTAAGATTTGTTGGGATGAAATACTCCAATGGAATATACATGGTAGTTTACAAATCGTATTGGTATCATAGCAGCTTTCTCTCGGGTTTTTTTGGAAGTTGCATGATCCAAGAATTAGTGTAAGAAAGAAGTCTCAAATCCCTAGCCATGGTAAATGAGTAGAGTAACAATACATAGGATGAGATGAATGAGATATTTTCAAAGATGGAAACACAAGTCATTGACATATCTCGCAACATGGTCATCATCATGGAAGCTTGTAATGTCCCCATTTTTGGATTCCCATGTTTTGCAGTGGTAGACGACTTCTGAGGTTTGTGTCAGCCTATATAGAGGGGTGAAGTTATGTTATCGGAAAGATCATAGGATTTGGAGGAGTTATATGAGGCTCAGCCTCGTCCATTTACCATCTTTCATCATCGAGATCACTTCTGCACAGTTTGTTCTTGTTTTTGTGGCATTCTGTTGATTCTCACAATTTAAAGGTATTATTGAGCATAATCTAATTAAAAGCACAGGTGTTATTTAGATCATATTATTTGAGGGGACACCTTAGTGTAATAGCTCATTGGAATCGAGACAAAAAATTCTAAAGGTTGGGATGATGAGAAAAGGAATTCCAGCATCCATAACTATCTTCAAATCCAATTAATCACTTTCCAACATTAACAAGGAGTTAAAAAACGTCATAAAGTAAATTTTAGATTAATAGTTACTTAAACATCAATGAAAGTGACTTTTATTCTTTAAGTGAAAACTAAAAGGGGAATAAGGGTCATGTGGATTAAGTCAAAGAGGAAAGATCTAGAAGGGGCATCAGAGAAATATAAAAGGAGGGGTAGGAGGGGTAGCACTTCACTTTCCTCATTATGTTTTGGATTGATCTCTTGTTTGGAGTGCTCTTGTGAGCCAAGTTTTTGTTGGGGTTTTGGAAAAACCCTTCCATTATGGTTTGGTTTCAGTGGTGCAATATTCACCCTAGCTAGACAAGGAGGAAGATCCATCTGGGATCTTCACTTGCACTTCATCTTGTGTTTTTGCATCATCTTGGAGAGGGTTTGGAGGTTAGGAGTTAGCCTTTCTGTAGTTTGGAGGAGGAAGCTTCATCTATTGCGGAGGTCGTGGCATTATTCCAGATTTTGGCTTGAGTATTGTGTGTTTACATTGATGTGTTGCAGCTTCAATAGCATCCATTAGAGATTTTTCATTGTTGTGTTTAGATATTCACTCATAATAAAATGTCCATGTTGTCTCTTTAATTTCATGTGTACTTGGAATGCATGTAATGTGTTTGGCGAAAGTCTATAAGTAGAGTGTATGCAAAATGTTTGTAGAAAGTTGTCAATTAGCTTATGGCATAAAAACATATGTAATATTAATTGTTTCACAAAATCACACAACCATAAATAACATAATTGTGCAGCATAACACTAATATCCTATCCTGGCACTATTAGGAATATTACGGTGGTATCAGAGCTAGAGATCTTGCCAGCCTGAAGGGAAACAATGATACCAAGGCCAAATTGGTTAATGGATGCATTTTTACTATTGTTGGGGATAGATTGCTTAGTGGCTTTGAGGAAGCCAAACCCCTTCGTTTGCGTCGGTTTTTGTATGAGATTTTAGTGTTGAGTTTGAAGTCTGTTGAAGGAGACCAAATTCCACTTATCCATGGCCAATTTTACATGTTAAGGAGGGTGTATTGGTAGCGTTGGGATAAGTTTCTTCTTGTGAGAGCAGAATATGATTATTGAGTGATTTATTTAAGTGTTGGGTGCATTCCTTGAGACTAGGGTAGCGTTTCTCTCTGGCTGATCGATTCATCCATAGTGTTGGGTGAGCTCTTTGCTAGAGGGCCAAGTTAGCATTCTATTGCGTCTTATTCCCTTATGTTGGGCATACTATTGAGTGGTTGGCATTGTGTTATGGTTGAGGAGGGGTGATCTCTCTTGTTTGGGATGAGTTAAGTCTATGGGGAAATCGAGATTCATTGTTGGGCAGTTTGCAGATCTGTTGGCACCTGTTTATACTAATAGGGTTCAATTTTTACTTGTTGTGGGATGAGTATCCCTTTCTAGGTCGCATTCATTACTTTTGTGGCAGAGTTGAGCGTTGAAGATAGAGCCATCTTTGTGGGTTAAGCTATTTCCATATTTGGACAAGTTACCTATTCCTGGACTGATGTTACATCGTCCAATTTTTTGCTGCATACAAACTTTATCTACAAGAATGTATATCTTTGTATGATTGCTGCACATTTTACCCATTTACAGGTAGCTCTTATTTAATGAACAAGAGTATATATATCAATAGTTTGCAAAGACAATACATAGCAATACAAACCAAAGATTAAAAATCATACATAAACTGTTGTGAAAATAATTGTATGTCAATCGTTTAACAAAATGTTTAAACCCTCAAACTAAGAAAATTGTGGGAAGGAAATCATATTGTGTACATACAGGGGTAAGAAAAGATGAAGACAGAGAGGGAGCTTATGGATGAAATTTCACATCACATTCAACAAACCAAGAAGGAGCTAGAATCAATTAAATACATGCCTTAGTACTTGGAGTATCTACCATTGGGTGAGGAGATATGTGCAGCTATATCCTTACAAGACTATTTCACCATCAAGTACAGAAGTTGGCCCAAGAATTTGGAAAAGGATACCTTTAAAGGCACAGGGCAGAAAGTGAAGAGAGATGAGCATGAAGGATAGGTGGAAGAGCATGCATCTAGCCATGTTGAGGACGTGTGCATAGGGGAAGACCAAACAACATCTTATAATACACCATCAGATCTAATCAATGAGGTCAATGACACTAGTGTGTTGGATGGGTATACCTATGATGAAGTTTTCAAGTCATCCAATGTTGAGGATCCAACATCTTTCCATGTTCATGATGCTTATGATGAAGGTGGTTCAAGCATGATAGCACCTATGCATGATGAGGATTCAACACCAAATCCCATTTATGATACCTATGATGATGAGGGCATGAGTGTACCTCAATATGATGAAGGATGGGTGTTTGAAATATTTCCATGGGATATTGATCTATCCTCTCAACAGCCATGTGCGCAAGATGGAAAATAAGGGGTCGTTTTTGGAGGTGAAAACGAATCAGAAACTCCCCATCATTGCATGGTATCATCTAGTGGGTCAGTTGGTACTAATGGGGATATCATTCTTTCAAATGAAAGTAAATAAGAAAATCCCCTATCTGGTAGTCCACACCATGATGATGTAATTGAACAAAAACCCTTAGCATTGCAATATTTGGAGAACCGACTATCAATCACGAAGGATTGGATTGTACAAGTATTGAAAAGGGCACATGGTGCTCATAGATTCATTGAAGATCTTATGTGGAAAACTCAAATAGAGAAGAGAAAAAAAGGAGTTGTAAATGGAGTTACTGGTGCTCAAATACACATAATCAAAGAAGCACTAGACCAACTAAAATCAAATTACTTGCAATTGTTCATGGATAGGGACCTTGCTCTCAAATTCACCAAAGAAAAGGAAAGGTAGGTTGAGGAACTTGGTTACCAGTTGAGTTTGACACACTTTTCATCACCTACAATAGAGACTCCATCATCTTTGGCAGTCATGACACATGATTTGAGGGAGGAGCCTCTTTTGATGATCCCACACGAGGAGCGTTCGGAGTTGCAGGTGCTTGAGGAGAGATATGACGCAGAGAGTTTTGACTATACTCCTGATGTGCACTATGGGAACCATGAGTCGTTCCTTTTTTAGATCCCACTAAAGGCTCAAGGCTTAGCTATGGAGGAGGTAGTTGAGCACATTCATTGTGAACCAACACACAAGGAAATTTATTCATCCATGGATAGGGT
>JASDQU010308009.1:106356-121794 GCA_032191745.1 Picea mariana | reverse complement strand
TAGTTTACCATGGGCGCGATGCGCTTTTTAATCTTTTTAGCCAACTTTGTATAGTTTTGGCCCTTTTGATGTGCTGTGGAGTTAATCCTTGTGCCATGGATGATTGTTTTTCTGTGTTTGATGATGTTGAGTTCTTGTCGCCCTGTGCGGACGAAATTTCAGTGATAACACTTGGGTTTTCCCCTGTGCCAACAAATGGTTCCATTGTCGGGATTGGAATCTTCTTGAGGGAATGTCAAGATGGTTTCCATCAAAGACAAAGATTCAAAAGTGGATATAAGACCAATAAAAGGACTTCGCTGAAGCCCAGAACAAGAACCCTAAACTTAGTATAGAGGATTGGTTGGAGAGATATATCTTCATTGATACACACAAGATATTCTTTGGAGGAATCCATCAGGATCTATATGAGTGGCTAGCTAGGTTAGAAGATACATAGTTCAATATTAGACCTAGAACACATGTGGTTTGGACGTCGATGTTGATCAAGAAGGTAAAGAAAGTTGACAATGTCGTGTCAAGATCAGTAGATCACTGGTTTGATAGCACCATTGGAGGTTACATCACCGAGTTTTTTGCTGACAGAGTAGAATCATATAGCCAAGCCGAGAGATACTTCTTTAAGGGACATAGAGGAAAATGTTTACATTTTCTAAAGTTGAGGATCAAGATGCGATTGCACGAGAAGAACATCTTGAAGATACAGTAGATTGGTTGGATCTGAAAAAGCTAATGTTCAAGAATTCAGATAGCGACAATGACACAGAGATTGGACATACGTGCAGTGGAAGAGAATTCATACAAGTTCATCTTGTGAAACTGTTTAAGCATAACTACGGAGACAAGGGTTTCTACAGTGGAGAAGATGCAGATTTGATAGACGAAGAGAATTAAGAACTCGCTAGGTCAGAGGAAGGGGAATATGAATAACCTCGTCGGGAAGAGACAAAAACTTCTGGAACTGTGCAAACCATTGAAGTAAGTACTATCACTTCCCCTGTTGTTTTAGCTGCAATAAGCAATCAGAATAGTCAAAATCACCAGAGCCCTCAGAGTATTATTACTAGCAGTTCAACATCTACTCAAACATGAAACCTAGGAAGCTCTATGGTAGATGAGATGAGGCTATCTATCTTTAGGGGATATGGATTTGAAGATCTTGATCAACACTGGTTTCTATGCGAAGTCGTATGGAATATTAAGAATTTCACCAATGAAGATATTAAAAGAACTCAGTTCAGCACTACCCTAAGAGATTGCGCACTGAGCTGGTACATGAAGCTTGTCCAAGGACTTGTACAGCCTAAGCTACTAAATGAGATTAAGAATTACTTGATTGCAGAGTTCAAGAAACCCAAGTCAGAGTCACAATGTATTACAGAGTTGAAAGAGATCAAGCAGAAACTATCTGAACCTGTTTGGGAATTCGATCAGAGATTCAAAACCCTAACAGGACGATTGACTTTTAAGATTCTAGATGAACAGAACAAAGAATGGTTCATTGTTGCCCTCTTACCACACATCAGAGTTCCTCTGATGCAATAGAAGATTTCTTCGCAGGTTGAGGCATTGTAGATCTCCATGAAGCTAGAACCATCCCTTATGGGAGAATCCAGCTTAGGTATAAGTCAGATCTTGAGTCAGCTTACTAGTTTATCCTTGCAAGTCGAAGATATGAATAAAGACAAGGGAAAAGATAAAAGAGAAGACATATGGTGTGTCAAATGCAGATTAGAAGGCCATGATAAGGAGCACTGTCCACTATTCCATGAATACTTGGCCTCTGGAGCTCCAAGCCCCTTGAAGCAGGTCACCTTACCCTGGTGTGAAGTATGCAGAAATAGACATCACCCTGGTGAGTGCTACTTCATGTAGAAATATGTTCAGACACCCACGAATTTGTATTGCATGTTCTGTAAATTAGTAGGACATGATGATAGAAATTGTAGAGCTTACAATCTCATGCATGAGAGGTCGAGGGACATTTACAAGATCGAAGGTGAAGTACAACAAGAAGGACACATTACACAGTATAACTCCCCTGGGAGAGGAAACTTCAATCCTCATGGTGGATTCAGAGGAGGAGGAGGAGGAGGAGGTATGGGTCGAGGCAGAGAACAGATAATTTTTTATAACTACACACAACGAGGACACCTTGCAAGGGACTTTCATAACCCTTGTACCACTTGCAACTATTGTAACTCTTTCAAACATGTAATTAAGGAATGTCTAGCGCTGCTGGATAAACTTCAATAGAAACAAGGACCTCAATAGAACCCACAGATACAATTGATCAAAGTCAAACCTCATGGAGAAGACCCTAGAGGCGCTGCTATCACTAGAGGAGGCATTGTTACAGGAGAAGATAGATTGATCCAAGGAAATACTACAGAGGACTCAGGAGTTAAGGAAGCTGCAGAGAAGACCCAACAGTTTGATTCAAAGAAGGAAAGACATATATCTGAGGAGGCAAGAAAATAATTCAAATCAGACCAAGGTTCTTCATGAAAGACACAGACAGAAGTGAGAGAATATGGAATGTCGCAGGCATTTGATCAGTTTGCTTCACCAAGAGAAGGAAAAGAGGTAAGAAAGCTCATGGAATTCCTATATACTTGTATTAAGTTGATTCAAGATGAGAGCATTGTACAAGAAAAGATAGATCCATTACTAAATAGGGAAGTACACCAAATCGCTAAAAATATAAGGACAAATAAGGAATTACGCTTGAATTCTCAAATATGAGAATATGATATAGACTATGTAGTCCTCGACTTAGGGTCAGAGGTCAATGTCATGACGAAGAAAACTTGGGCACTGATAGGAAAACTGAAGTTGATCTATTCCCCTATCAGTCTCAAGATGGCTAATCAGCACACTATCAGCCTCTTTGGATATTTTGAGGTCATTGAGATAGTCGATGATAGTTATCCTTACCCTGCGCTGTTAGGAATTGATCGAGCCTTCAATAATTCCACTGTGGTTGATTTGAAGAATAGACGTATGACATTTGAAAGAGATGGCCTTAGGTTCATTGCACCTTTAGATCCAGATGAAGGTCTGCAATACACTAAGCCCATCAGAAAGGAAGACCATGCATATGATTTGGAAAACATATACAAATTAACAGCTAGAAAATAGGATTACATTAATCCTACAACAGATGGAAACCTAAGATGGTGAAGTGACAACACATGTTCATCAGATTCAGAAGAAGAACTGGAGAACTGGTAGAATAAAATGTATGAAGTATCTACAAGGAGATGTGCTAGATTAACCAGAGAAGTTCATTGGATCAGCACAACAATTAGTAACTTACCCACTTTTGATGGACTGAATCCATTAGAAATCTTCTTGTCATATTTTGAAGCGAATGTACCAATGCAACAAAGATTGTTGGCAATGGATGAGGCCCTAAAAGACACACTAGCAAGATGGTGGGGGACACAAAAAAGCAACATCATAGACTGGGTACAATGTCATACTTCGATGACAGTGCGGTTCTTAGCACAAGTAGAAGGTTGCGAAGTTTGGTACACACGTCTAAGCTACCCAAAGGACCATGTGAAAAATTGTGAGGAAGCTTGCAGAAATATTCCTCAAGAGAAGTGGGTGCACAAATTCATTAACACACTGGACACCGCCCCTATCAACTGGTATCTTCAAGTAGAGTTGCACCTCATTACTACAGATTGGAAAGGTATGACTCAAACTTTTGTAACTACCTTCTTATTCGAAAGCCAATATCCTAAAGTACATCAAACACTACAGATTGTAAGACAAAAGGTGTTTGAGGAGGCCTCTAGCCTCCCTTTGGAGCAAGAAGAGGACGAATGGACAATTCCATTCTATAAACTGCAAGGTTGTTACAACATCAATGCCGATGAAGACGATGATCCTAGGAAGGTGAACATCGCCGAGACAGAAGGCCAAAGAGATGTGAAAGGACTAGGTGTTGAGATACCATTCATTGAACAACAAATCAAGATTAATAAAGTCAATATTGGAACAAAGGAGACACCAAATCTTGCCAATGTTAGAGATTATTGGGATGCTACTACCATTGACAAAATTATAGAATTACTGCATCAATATCAGGACTTGTTTCCAACCAAGTTCACTGATTTGAAGGTAATTAAAGGGCCTATGGGAGAGATGAGGATCCCTTTGAAATGATATGCAATACCAGATAAAAAAAGACCATATAGTCTGAATCCTAAATATAGGGAAAAACTAAAAATTGAGATTGACAGAATGCTAGAAGCAGGGATTATAGAACATGTCGAAGAATAAGAATGGATAAGCCCTATGGTGGTCCAAGACAAGAAGACAAGAGATATTAGGATTTGTTTAGATCTCAAGAATATGAATGATACATTTAAACATGACCCCTTCCCTACACCATTCACTGATGAAGTGCTCGATAATGTGGGAGGCCAGGATGTATATTCTCTTATAGACGGATTTTATGGATACCATCAGATCCGGATTGCCAAGGAATATCGCCATAAGACCACATTTGCAATAGAATGGGGGTCCTATCAGTATATAGTGATTCCGTTTGGATTGAAGAATGCCCCAACCATCTTTTCTAGGGTGGTGGTTGAAGCATTCAAGAAGTTTTTGCATAAATTTTTAGAAGCATATTTTGATGATTGGATTGTTTTTAGTTTATTGAAAAATCATATTGAATGATTAAAGCTAATGCTGGACAAATGCAGACAGTGCCATATTTATTTGAATCTGAAGAAGTGCATCTTCTTCTCACCATTTGGGGTGCTTTTAGGACATATTGTATGCAAGCAAGGATTGTTGGTAGACCCATCGAAAATTGCCATCATAGTTGATCTACCCCTTCCTACTTTAGTTAAAAAACTGTGCACTGTGCTAGGACACACGGGTTATTATAGGAAGTTCATTAAAGGCTATGCACAAATCAAAACACCTATGGAGAATCTTTTGAAGAAATATTGTGAATTTCACTGGACAGAGGAATGCCTGCAGAGCTTCGACACACTGAAACAAAACATGGTTACTACGCCTATTCTGGTTTTCCTAGATTGGATAAAGGAGTTTCATGTGCGTGTCGATGCATCCTCTATTGCATTGGGAGATGTGTTAGCACAACCGATAACTTGAGACATCGACCACCCATTAGCCTTTGCTAGCAGGAAGCTATCGACAACTGAGATCAATTACACCACTATTGAGAGAGAAGGGTTAGCTATGGTGTATGCATTGCAAAAAATTTTCCACTACTCGCTGGGAGGAAAATTTAAAATGTTTATTGATCACTCCACATTTAAATACCTAGTCAACAAGCCAGTGTTGGGGGGAAGAATATGCAAATGGATTCTCCTATTTCAGAAATATGACTTTGAGATCATAGTAAATCCAGGAAGAATGAATAAAGGTCCTGACCACTTGTTGAGGTTGGAACATGGTGAAGAGCCCACTAGTTTGGAGGATTCCCTGCTAGATGCACAACTATTGGCCATTAGAAATATTGATGATTACTTCACAAATATAGTCTAGTTCCTATCAACAGGAATGGAACCTAGTGAGCATAAAATTCCACATAAGAAACAACTAGTGGTGCACGCTGCAGACTTTTCACTTATAGCTGGAAAACTATACAAGATGGGACCTAATGAGATACTGAGGAGATGTGTTATGGAGGCAGAGCAACCATTAATCCTCATAGAAGCTCATGAAGACATCGTAGGAGGACATTCTGCAAGGAAAGCAACTGTGTAGAAGATTCTTAGAGCTTACCTTTGGTGGCCTACCTTACACAGCGATGCTAAAGACTATTGCAGAGCCTGTGATGTATGCCAAAGAGTTGGGAAACCCTCCAGAAGAGATGAAATTCCATTAGCACCACAGTTTACCCTACAAGCATTTGATAAATGGGTCATTGACTTCGTAGGACCTATAAACCCACTAGGAAAGCGCACAGGAGCAAGGTACATAATTACTATGACAGAGTACTTGACCAGATGGGTCAAAGCAAGAGAAGTTAAGGACTATAGTGAAACTACATCTGTGCACTTCATATTTGATGACATCATAACCAGGTTTGGATGCCCAAAAATCCTTATGAATGATCAAGGCACACATTTCATAAATAAGATTGTTGAATCCTTGACTGAGGAATTTGAAGTCCATCATTAGAAAAGCACACCTTACCATCCACAAGAAAATGGGATAGTTGAAGCATTCAAAAAGATCTTGGAGATAGCGCTGACGAAGACTTCTAGTGTGAACAGGGATGACTAGGATTTAAGAGTACCGACAGTACTATGGGCCTATAGAACTACTTGCAAGAAACTGACAATGCACACCCCTTTTAAGCTGGTCTATGGTCTTGAAGTTGTTGTCCCAATGGAATATTTGGTACCAAGCCTAAGAATTGTTTCCTTTACATAAATGGATGATGATGGTGCTATTAAAGAGAGGCTTTCACAGTTGGTTGAACTTGAAGAAGACATATTTATTGCAGGATTCCATCAGCAGGTGCAGAAGGAAAGAGAGAAGGCCTACCATGACAAGCACATCAAGAAGAAGGCATTCAAGCAAGGTGATCTAGTACTGGTATATGAAAGTAAGTTTCTCAAACATCCTGGGAAGTTTAGAACTCATTGGCTTGGGCCATATGAGGTTGCCTATGTTATAGAGGGTGGAGCTGCGTCGTTGAAGACATTGAAGGGAGAATGGAAGGAAGGATTAGTGAACGGGAGTCGACTGAAGTTGTACTATGAAAACCAACTGCCTCACATCTCTCAATAAATTCATAAGGAAAATGGTCCAGGTACTGGGTGCAGTTGAAACTAGGTACCAGACACAGAAAAGACAGTCTGCACAAAGAGGGAGGGAAGGCACAGAGAATAAAGCAAAGGTTGCACTGTGTAGTCTCAAGTTGAATAAAAACAAAAGGATCATATGTGAAGTTCCTCGGGATGAGTCATAGGTGAGTGTTGGGGGCCTGTTGGCCCTTGGGTATGAAGTAAAGTGAAGAACAAGGAAGAAAAAGAAAAATGTGAACTTCACGGAAGACATAGTAACTATTATTGGGTCGAAGTGAGCAAAAGAGAAGAAAAGAAGGAGTGAAGCAAGAGAAAGAAATCAGTTGAATGAGGATATCGAGGATGACAAATCAACAAGTAATATAGATCGAGGACAACTTAGAAAGTAGAAAAATCCACTGTTGGATGCTTTGGATCATCGCGTGAGAAAGAAGGAAAGACAGGCTGGTGAAGCCCTGAAAATGTGGGTCAAGTTGACCTAGGGTTGGGTTGTTGTTGTTAAGAGATTGTTGCTACTATTGTTATTGAGGTGAGATATTATTGTGGTATGAGAGAGAGAAGTGCTAAGTGTGAGATCCTTCTGGTATTGTAAGGTCTTCAGCTGGGTGCGAAGATCAGTCCTGCAACTGGGTGTGCATGAAGGGAAGAGGAAGAGAAGAGAAGAAGAGATATATAGTAACTAAGAGCACAGATCGGAACTGTATGATTTCATATTATATATTATAAAGCACAGTTCTCTGGACGTAGCCCTAGAGAGAGGCTGAACCACGTACATCTTGTGTTGTGTGTGATTGATGCTCTGTTATTTGTTGTTTAATATGTTGTTGCAATGATAATGTGTTAGATCTAACATAATAACTTGCACAGTAGACTGTAAGAAGATAAGGATATCATATTGGTGTGTGTTAGTTGCTTTGAATCCTCTTTGCATTCCTTCTGGTTGAAGACACCTTTTTCCTGCAACCCCCTCATAGCTACTTCAGGTGAGACTGCATCTGCTTCACAATTGTTTTTGAAAGGGCCAGTAGTTAGGGATTGTTGGTGCGCTCTTGGAGTTGAACCCTGGTTCTGCCCCTATGCCAACAAATGTTGTCTAACCAAAAATTTACTGCACTTGTAAATTTATTGTCAAAATTTTGTAACTGCACGATATCCACATAATTCCACTCTGGATGTCTGATCTGATTTGTAGGTTGGTTGTCTTTCAACCTCAATATCCATTCCTGTAACACATGCGGGAAATCACAAAAAATACTTCATGAAAGTCACTAAATACGTACTTGTCTAAATACTTTCATGGTGTTAACTTCGGGTTTCTATTATCTTTTTGTGCGAATTTCATCTCCTTTGTTTTCAACTAGCTCTTGATCTCCGCCTTCATTGTGTTCCATGGTCTCAAAATCCCCTTTTATATCCTCATTATTTTTAATGTTTCCTCACTAGATATGACATTCTTTTCATGATTCTTCAGCAGGTCTCATTTACTCAATCCATTTTTGTTCCAACTGGAAACAAAACCATTTGTTGGTTAGTTTGTTCTTGCTACCTTCCTTGGGCTGACCCAGGTTCAAATCTACTGTGGTTTCTAACAAAACCCCTTAAAACTATTGGCCCTCCTGGTAAACCAGAAGGCAACACAACACACAAAATGCACTGTGCAGTCTCACCCGAGATAATTCTTATGGTTGACTGCAATTCTCATGTGCTTGTAGCCTGGGAATGAGTGGGGATCCGAGATTATTCTCTGTTATATTCATTTGTCTAATATAGCATTCAACTTATCTTGATTAATCTGTCATTCATACGTAGGCATGTAAATAACATATCTAACTAAATCATTAATGCATTTTTCTAACATCTAATAATTAACAACAAAGGATATACACAATGTTCAATCACATAACACATCATCTACTATGGTTCACCCCTCCCAGGCTACGTCCACAAAGATTTGGTTGTTCTTCTCTTTTATTATTATGTTTCCAAAACTACAACGCCTCGCACATTACAACTCTCTCTCAAAATGGGTTGAGATATACAATGAGGCGAATTAGATCACACCAGGATCCTTATCCTATGATCTAACCCTCAAGATCTACCTTATTTTCTCTCCTTAGCTCAACATATTAGAAAATGGGATCAGATTCTATAGATCTTCATTCTTTTAGTAGCATAGTAACAATGACAAACAACATAAAAACTAATCGAGAACCCTGACCTAGACCTCCTAGGTACCTATTTATACATGTTTTTGGCTTACCATCCATTACATCTTCTTACCAGAACCCTAACCCTAGCATGGTTAGGTCTTCTTGCATGCATGCCTCACATGCTTTCCTCCTCTGCATGGGCGTTTACCTTGCACGTGCTTCTTTTCCTTCCAGCTGTCTTTTCCTTCTTTGTTCTTTTTTCTCCAAAATTAGTCTTTTCTCCAAAATGTACCTGCGCCCAACACCAATTTCATACCAAATTTATAATTGGTAAATTTAGTTGTGTTTTATGATGTTTTTTTATGAAATATATAAATTGTTGTGTATGTGATAGTAGTAGGCTTAATGATGAGCCATGAAAGTGATCTTTTTCTTATTAATTATGGAATCTATACATGCGGGATTCACTAAGTGAATCTATGACACAACATGTTTGTTCATGGGATATTAAAGAATACCCCTAATTTCACTAGATATTGAAAAATACCCCCAAAACGTATTTTGTTGAACCCCGCTTCCAATAAATATATCAAATTAAAAACCCCCTATTTTTACTGGATATCTAGGTATCAATTTTTTTCATAGAATTTTTAATACCTCTTTTTATTCTACCCATAGTACATTTTTTTCATGGAATTTTTAATATCTCTTTTTATTTCTACCCCTAGTACATAGATGGGACAAAAATCTTCTAATCTCGCAAATCACAAAAATAACAAAAACCAAACAAACAAGTGCACTGGCATCCCAACATAGGGATATGCCCCTATAATAAGATAGCCTTGGGTTCAATGGTTTGGTGTTATACTACTTTCACCCCTCCATTCATTCTAATACATGGTCATGCATTCACTAATGAAGGGGTTAATATATTTGTATATCTATTTGTAGACCTATAAATAAAATTGTCTTAAGTTGTAACTCTTTATGCCTCATATCTATGCTCCCATGTATATTTAAAGAAAATATCTATCTATCTATCAAGTTAGTATTTCTAGTAATCTTTAAGTGAGTGATCTACTCCATAACCCATTCATATTTTCTTATCATTCAAACTAAAAGGCACTCTCAATAGGTGAGATGCAAGAGATTGTGATCCCAAGGCTCAATCTACTATAGGGGAATTCTTACTATCCTTTAGGTAGAAATGTTAGGTACCAAATCTATTGTATTAAGAATAAAACATAAATATTACAGAAAATACCAACCGAACAACAAAATGTAGAAAACCACGACACCTGAATGAAACCTTTATTGATAGAAAGAAATGTTCACTTTCCTCTTCGAGTGGGAAACCTCCAGTAGAGAAACACACTATTACAATAATTATCAAGACAAATCTTTCTCATGCCTTCTACTCATATTTATAATAAATCTATCTTTAAATGAACAATCTAGTGGAAGATCTTTCTAGAAGTGGAAGCTTCTATCAAGTCTTCTTACATTAGAGATGCTCACATTATTAACTAGGCCTTATTTATTAGTATTGACCTTTATTACATGGAAAATATATTATTCTACCTATGTGAGGGGTTAGAGAGGTTAGGTCCCTAACATGCTCTTCCCCTTGAAAAATACCCTTGTATTTGAGGCTTGAGATGACAAAATTGATGCAGAATATTAGTTGTCTCCCAGGTGGAATATTATGGTGGAGTATCCTTCCAATGAACTAAAAGTTCCTTGATGGTGTGCTTACGGAGACGATGCTCACACTGGTCCAATATTGCTCGTGGCTGCAACCAAATGGAACTTTCTTCATCCAAATATGTTAGACTGGTCTAGGTCTGGAACTTAGTGCCAATCACTTTCTTCAGGAACGAGACATGAAAATCAAGATGTAGCTTAGAGTGACTAGGAAAGGATAACTGGTAGGCCACTGGCCCCACTCATTTGAGAATAGTATTTAAGGACCATAAATTTGGTAGTGAGTTTCTAACAATGTTGAGATTTGAGTGAAGTTTTTTTGTACAGTTGCAGATGAAGAAACTTCTAGTCCGCTTCAGCAAATTGACGTTCAGAATGACCGTGATCTTCTTGTTGCTTCATGCAGTTTTGAGACATGAACAATTTTTTATTTAGAGTATGGAGAATTGTCATGTGGATTGTCAAATTGTGGTTAACCTCTTTAAACTTTGATACACTTGGCATGTATGGAATAACTGATGGTGGCCTTTGTTTATAGATTGCTTCAAAGAGAGTCATGTGAGTGACAGTATGGTAAGAGGTGTTGTACTACCATTCAGCTAGGGGTAACCATTAAACCTAGTGATTTTTTTTGTCTAGTGCAAAACAACTCAAATATGTTTCCAAACACTTGTTAACTATTTCAATTTGGTGATTAGTCTGGGGAAAATAGGTGGTGTTGAGATGCAATTGGATTCCTTGGAGGTTGAATAATTCTTTCTAGAAATTATTGGTAAAAGTTGGATCATGGTTCGAAACAATAAAATGAAGCATTCCATGGAATTTGAAGATATTATACATAAAAACTTGAGCCACTGTGGAGGTTGTGAACAAGTGTTGAAGATCACAAAAATGAGCATATTTGGAAATATGATCCATGACCACCATGATGACCGATGTATTTCCTGATTTAGGTAATCCAACAATGAAATCCATTGAAATATTTGTCAAAATAGTAGGTGGAAGGAGAATTCGTTGGAGTGTGCCATAAGTTTTGACAATCCCATAAAAAAGAATGTTTGACCCATTCATAAGTTTTGGAAAAACTGGAATGCCTAGTTCTAGGTTAAGCATGAAAATTAGAGAACACCATGGATTTAATGGTCGACTATTTTCTTAAATACAAGCTACCTTTATAGTGAAGCTCTTCATTGTGCCAAGAGTACCCTGGAGAAGCTTGAGGATCTTGTTGTAGTTTTTGGATTAGGATATAAAGTTTGGGGTCTTGTCACCATTCCTAGAGAAAAACCTATAGCCAATCTACGATAATGAATGAGAGGGAAAAGAGGGACCCTTCTTCTTGATATTACTAGGAAAGGGAATTAACCACCACATTTTCTTTGTCCTTCTTGTAGATTATCTCATAATCATACCCAAACAACTTGTTCACCCATTTTTGTTTCTTTGGGGATGAAATTCATTGTTCCAGTAAATACTTGAGGCTTTGATGATCAATTTTAATTTGGAAGCATTTCCCCAATAGATAAGGGCATCACATATCCATTGCATGAAAAATAGCCAAAATTTCTTTTTCATAGATTGATTGGCTCAAATGTTGCTCTGACAACTGTTTTCTAGGAAAATCAAAGGTCGACCATATTGCATGAGAAATGCCCCGATTCCTCTTCCTCATGCATCACATTTCATAACAAAAATCAGGACACATGTGCCAAGTTCCTTCCTTCTTGAGGACCATGACTACAAGGGAAGAATAGGGGTTGGTACTGAGACAGATAACACTTGCTTCTAACAACTCTTGGATAATTTTCTCAATTTCATTTTTCTGAGGAAAGGGATGAAGATAAGGGTGAAAATTGAAAAGAAGAATTATCATGATTAAAGGAATGGAATGGTCATGGTCGCAGTAGGAGGGGGTAAGGCCCTAAGGATTTTGGAAAACAACTTGGTGTTGGGAAATGATAGATTGGAGGTCAGGATGCATAAAGGGTGTCTCAACTACTTGAATGGAATGGAGTTTGTTAATGATACTAGAATGACCTTCTTTGAGTAACGTTTCCATGCATTTGGAAATGATGATCTCCGGATAACTTGTTGTAAGGCCTTGGAATTTATATTGTTGTCCCTCTTATTGGAATTGCATCGTTAAATCCTTAAAATCCATGTTGATGGGGCCAAGAGTGCATAACCATTCAACACCAAGTACAATGTCACAACCACCCATGTCAATAGAAAACATGTGAGATTTCAATTGATAATGACCAATTTGTAGGCACACATTTTCACAATTCCCCCCTCATTTCATGGAACCACCATTGGAAATCATGATTTGAAAATTGTTGACTAAATGTATATAACAATTGATATCTTGGGAAACGTGAAAATGAATGAAATTATGAGTTCTTACACTATCAACTCAGATGATGACATTCTGGTGGTTAATTTATCCAATTAACTCTGGGGTTTGGGGAACATAAAAACCAGTGAGAGCATTCAACGAAATCAAGGGTTCAAATTTAGGAGGATCAGATGGCAGTGTAAGATCATCTTCTTGGGGTAGTACCTCCTAAGGTGAAACCTCATCATTTTCATCAGAAAAATCCTCTAAAATAGCCATAAAATATTTTTGTTCTTTACACTTGTTCCCTGGAAAGTATTTAACATCGCAATTATAGAAAATACCGTTGAGTTGGCGTTCAACCATTTTATCTTGTGCTATATTTTGGACCTTGAGAGGAGTGGTCTGAGGGGCAGGAGTGGGGGGTTTAGGGTGGGGAATAAAAGTGGGTTTTGTTCTTTTTACAAGGATGACCTCCTATGCCTCCTTGGCATGTTTAGTTTCTTCCAAACAAGTTTGGGGGAAATCCATGACGACCTATACTGAGATTTCATCCTTGATGCCAATCATAAATCATTCCTGGAAGAAGGTATTTGTCATACCCTCCGTTCATAAATCCAAGTGCTCAAAGGCAACGATAGATTCTTCCAATGTTCCATACTTTTCAACTTCATCAAACAACCTAAATGGTGGGTGTCCATGTCAAAGTGTTCATACAACTCAGCAACAAACTTTGTCGAAGAAACATACGCTTGACATGAATTTCAATGTCATTTCCACCATTTCCATCATTTTGGATCCAAATAGAGATCATTTTAATGAAGCTTGGTTAACTTATCAGTAATTCCATGCAAGGAAAAATAGTTCTCCATCTAAGTCAACCAGGTTGTTGGATTTGAGCCATCAAATTTGTTCACCTCAACTCTGGGAAGACAGGGGTCATGATGTATGGAGTTGGAATGCGTGTGCAGAGGCTAGTTGGAGTCAACACCTTCAACATGGAGAGGTGGGTACGAGGAGGAAGGACCCTAGAATTTGTTCATGAATTGTTTGAGAATGGAACTGATTTCATTAATTTGACTATTGAGTTATTCTTGGACGCAGTCCACTTTGGCATCAATGACATAAATGTCAAAATTCAGTTTCTGATTTTTTTTTGTCTTGGTGAGTGGGATCCATTTAGGGATGAAGGGTGGATCTACAAACAAAAACTAAGATAAGTGATATACACCATTGTGATTAGTGAAACCCTAGGAATCTAATGGAGTAAGTGGGAAATAAGGGTGTCGGGAAGGGGATGGGTCCACAGGAAAAAAAATGCTTAAAAATGATAGGTATCATGACAATTAGGGAGAAGAGGGGAATACAATGAGATAGGTATTAAATAATGTTGTGAGCAGGACCCAATTTTTTTTTTACTCTTGTAGAGTTATACTCTGACTTGAATAATATTGTAGTGTCAAAATGCCCAAATTCTTAATAGGTAAAAATATGTAGTAATTTTGCAATCAGAATGTAGGGGTTAGGTTGCGCATCCAAAATATCCTTTATGTTCTTTGTCTATTATGTGCCCTTCGATTAAGGTTTTTAGGGTGCCTACGGAAAATGGTTCTCCTTCTTTATAACTATCTGATATACGTGTGGGGTCGAACAATAGTACTCAATCCAATATCTCGGGGCACCAAATAAGGAGGTTGGATTGTACCTTTAGTTGTACAACCAAATTACCTAGGTACTAGAGAGTATCTTCTCGAGTGTTGTTCTTGGTGGCACTATAACATTCAAGCGATCAATCGGTTGATCCAAGGTTGGTTTCAGGATACCTAGGGGGCTCTTGATATACCCAAGGATATGTGGCAATGATGCTCTTATATATATTCTTTCTGATGCTGTACTACTCGAAGTATACGAATAGGGGTTATAGAGGTGTCCAACAGGGAGAAAATTAGTTTTGAGTATCCATGTGAAACCTTCTGTATTTCCTACATGTAGTCATCCCAACCATAGTTTTACCCACTGAACGAATGATCTTTGTGCTTTGAATTCAATGTCAGTACATGTCTCTACCCTGGAAAAATAACCCCAAATTCTTACCCAAGAAAGTGCTATGATACCACTTGTTAGGTACCAGATCTATTATTTTAAGTTCAAACATAAATATTGCAGAAAATACCAATAGAACAACAAAATGTAGAGAACCACAACACCAAAATGATACTGTTAAGAACCAAACATCAATATAGCATAGAAAAACCTCAGGAAAAGTAATCAACGCCTTGAAAAAGAGATAATTTCAGATAATAAGCCTCTTCGAGGGGGCAACCTCCTTTTACCCCACTTAAATGTTCAAGTATAAGATGATTCAAAATGAAAATGTCTCCTTGGTATATATAGGAGACTAGGAGGTATAATTACAACTAATGGCCTAAAGCCGACATAAATA
>JASDQU010308009.1:66057-94431 GCA_032191745.1 Picea mariana | reverse complement strand
GCTGGTACTTGGCTTCACAAGAACCAAAGAGGATCATTGTGTGTATTTTAAATTAATTGGTGATCATTTGATTTATTTGGTATTGTATGTGGATGCCATGTTGCTGATAGGAAACAATAAGGAGATTATCCAGGATGTGAAAACTTAGTTGTCCTCTAAATTTCACATGAAGGATCACAGTGCTTCAAATTTCATTTTGGGCATGGAAATTAAAAGAGATCAGAAAAAGTGGAAACTTTCGTTAAATCAGAGAAAACATGTCAAGACAATATTGCAGAGGCTTAATATGCAGGAATGTAAACCTTTCAAGGTCCCTATTCCTGTTGATGTAAAGTTATCTGTGGATCGGTTTCCCAAGACACGGGAAGAGGGGGAGGACATGTCTTGTGTTCCATATGTGAGTGTAGTTGGTAGTTTGATGTATGAAATGGTCTTTTCTAGACTAGACATTCCACATGAAGTGGGAGTTTTGAGAAAGTATATGTCAAAACCAAGGAAGGAGCATTGGACAACAATAAAGAGGGTTTTCAGGTATTTGCGTGGCACTGATAGCTATGTATTGTGCTACCAAGGAAGATCAGGATTGGACAAAGTGTTGGACATACATGGATTTGTGAATGCATACTGGGTTGGAGATCTAGATCGTAGGATATCTACAAGCGGGTATGTGTTTAACCTATTTGGAGGAGTAATCAATTGGATGAGAAAAAGATAGGTTGTAGTGGCACTTTCAAGTATAGAAGTTGAATACATGGTAGCCACTCATGAAAGTAAGGAAGCAATATGGTTACAAAGATTGTGTTCAGGTATTGGGTTGGTACAAAAATTTGTAAGGATAGATTGTGACAGAGTGCAATTGTTTTGGTGAAGAACTCGACTTATCATTCAAACACAAAGAATATTGATATTCAATATCACTTTGTGAGAGACATGGTTGAAGAAAAAAAAGTGTTGTTGTTGAAGGTGGACACTTTGAATAATGTTGTAGATTCATTAACAAAATCGGTGAGCACTAAGAAGTTTGTTTGGTGTAGAGTATCCATGGGAATTGTTTCCCTAGATTTTTTACTATGTAACCTTGCAACCCCATGTATGCAAAGAAAACAACAAGTGGGAGAATGTTGGGTATGTGTTATCTTTTTTTTCCTTGTTTTTCATGTTGCCTTGCTTTTCATGTCCATTGTTGGGTAGTTTTTCGGCACATGGTTTTTTCCAATGGTTTTCTATTTCTGATTAAGGAATTAGGGTTGTTGACTAATCCAAATCATTGGGTTAGGGTTTTGGGTGCCACTGGCTCCTATATGGATATTGTATTGTAAACAATGTATCACCATGAATGAATATAGAATATGTTGGTTTTCCCAGTTTGGGTTTCCAGGGGAAAAATCTCTATGTAATGTGTGTATTTTCCATTGTATATTTTATGTTCTTTTATTGAAAATTTGTTTGCAGTAAATATTGTACAAGGTTAAAATCTACAAAATAAAAATTGAAGCAGTCCCATGCATCCTCTGAAACTAGAGTATTAAAATAGTGGAGATATGGTTGAAACAAATCATCCTTGATTCCTTTTAATCATTGAGGAAACACTTAGAACCTATGGAAATCTATCGAATCAATTGTTGATCCCTTATGCTATTCATGGAGCCTTTAAGATATGGATTGAAATTAGTTGAATATCAAGAAAACATGACGCAAACTAAATATGGGAAAACCCATATTAGGAAAACCTCCATATCTCCCTAACCGTTCCAGATTTCAGGAATTGTTGAATTATTTTTTCATTTTCCCAGAAATATCCTCAGAAGTTGACTACTTCTAATTTGACATATTTTTTTGAATGAGAACCCTTGGTTACGAATGGAGACTTCCATGTGTTACTTGGGTATGAAACAAAGGATGCNTACTTCACACACACATAGGATTTATTTTTCCTAAGGTTTTTCCTTGTTTATTAGTCATAATTAGTCATTATCTAGTCTCCTATATTTTAGGGGAGAATATTCCACCAGGAGAATATTCTCTTTCAATCGACACTTCAGTTTAACTAGTTGAGTTGAGTTTAGATGTTGCATTGGTTTCGTCACCATGCAACATTGGGATAATCAATAGCTAATGCACACTTTCATTGGGATCATAACCAGACTGGTGCATTACCCTTGATTCCCTGAGTTAACTCCTAACTAATCTTCCTTCAGTCAGTTAACTAAAGAGTAGTTATCTAGTTAACTCAACTAGGTGGCAGTGCACTTTCATGACTGCTTGAGAGACTAGATGTTACACATTATCTTGGTCACCCTAGTGATCCATTGACAACATGTGTTCATGTTCCCAAAAAGAGCCTTTCTTTATGAGGAAAGTGATAGAGTTTCTCCTCTTGAAAACCCTATTAAGGAAGGTCGTCGCAGGCTATACCATACACAGGGTGTGACGATGCCTGATTGTTGCCCTCTTCTCTAAAGCTGGGCTGCAATGTCTCTTCATGCTTCTCTATAGCTAGGGTACAATGATGTCAAAAGAATAAGAAAAGGGTAATTTTCACAAAATTTCTATAAGATGAGATGGTGTCTGCATGGTTGGGATCTTACTCTCTTCTCTAATTTGGTGGGATCATCCTAATCTCTTTAACCATCTCTCCTTCCCTTATATAAAGAGGGATTTATCATGGAAAAGGATACGGTTAATGAAGGCTGAATAGGCTAGGATTGTATGGAGAATTCAACATTGAATCATTCTTGAGAGCCTCGTTTAAGTTCATCAAGTCATTTGGAATCTTCTTCATTCAAGATTGGAGCAAGTGTGTGTGTTGGAGCAAAGGGTCATCGGAAGGGGACCTTGCAACATCAAGGCTTTGGTTGTAATCTCCACTTTCACTTTAATATAGTACAATGATATGTTTCTTTCCCATAAAACTTTCTTTTTTTTATTGTATGATTCCTTGATCACATACATAGGTTCTCGTTGAGTATATTATATTGCTTTCACTTTGGTTGGCTTGTGTTCCCTTATAGATTCAATATCATAGGAGCATCAGAGTGTAGCTATGACGAAAATGGAAATAGGAAGCGATATTTAAATGATATGTTTCTTATCTCTTGTAAAATAGTAAACTCAATGATTAGAGCTTAGGGAAAGCATCATATTTTGTTCTGTTTTGTTCTAGATCTAGGTGGATCTAGGGAGATCTGTTTATGTCCTCCAAGGGACCGGGAAGCCTTCTACACCTATTGTTTTGTCACAACCTTTCCCTTCACAGCAACAATCCCAACTAGTCATTCATGACCAAGATTCTCCTTATACCTCATCTTATGTCCTTATGTGTACTCATGACTGTAAAAAGCATGTTGTTGCAGTCGCAACTCGAGCCAAAGATTACTCTCCGTCAAAAGAGAAAGTTGATGATATACAACCTTCGTTGGTTCAAGCTTCTCCCCCAACTTCACCTCCAAACGGTCCTCTTCATCTCGAATGACTGGGTCTCAATACAATTCTTCACCCCCCTCCCAAGGGAATTTTTCGAAAGTCTATGTTTAATCCTTAGGCACGTGCTGCCCAAAACTACAGTATTGTAGAAGATCTTGTGCAAGCACCCTCTGCTATGTCAGCTCTCGAAATCCTTCAAAGATATCTTGCTCAACGGAAGGCACTGTTTAATGCCATTGATGGAATTGATCCCATAGATACTAACTTAATAATATTTGACTTGGAAGATCATGTTCCAAGGCTTCCTCTTCAGTTAGCATTTCAGATCCAAGTTGTTGTTGAAAATAAGAATATATGTAGAACCGTTATTGACGAAGGATCCTCGACTTGCACAATGTCCATCACTTGTTGGAAAGCTATTGGCTCTCCTACCCTCACTGAATCACACAGTACACTTAAGGCCTTCAATGGTACAGGTTTTAAACCTTACAGTGTTCTTCCCTCGTTGTCTGTTATGTTGGAAAGTAAATGGGTCAATGTTGAAAATGAGTTCTTCGATGCACCTCTTGATTATACCCTTTTAATTGGCCATATATGGATTGATTCTATGCGTGAAGTTGTGTCTACCCTTTTCCATGTGTTACGTTTCCCGTACCAAGGAAAGGTTGTTACTGTTGACCAACTGGCCTTCTTTAATTTCGATTCTTGTAATACCAATGTTCCTTTTATCTCGAAGACACCTCCTAGTCACGACAATGTCACGGTAGGTCTTTTGAAATATTCAACTTTGATGGGTACATTTCCAATCCCACCACCTGATATTCTCCCTCCCTTTGTTGCCTCTATTAACATGATATCCACCACTGTTCGTGAAACCCCTGAGTCCTATGACCCATGGGTAGTACCTAGCTCTGGTGATTACCTTCGTTACAGTGACAAGATGCCTTTAATTCCAATCGAATCCACTTATCAAGATATTCAATCGGTAACCCTTGCTCCCCCCTCTCTCTGTGATTCATCTCCTGATCTATTCCACATGATATTTCCTACTCATGACGTGATCATGTCAGTCGTGTATGGAAGATACCCCATGGAATGATGGACATCATCGCTCCATTCTCTTCCTAGAGCGTGACACCATAGAGAGCTACCAATGGATTTCAACTCCGTCGACCTTTATTGTTATTTTTTTAGTTCCTGAATCAACATACGATGTTTTGTATGAAGGGAACTTGAGAAACATTTCACCTACCATCCCTCTCAACATATCCATTAAACCTAGAGTCGTGGAGAATGTTCATATCGGGGCCTCGTGTTCTACTGATGACGTCCACATGTATAAATCCCTTTTCAAAGAATTTCGTGATGTTTTCTCCTGGAGTTACAAAGAGATGCCAGGTATTGATATTGATATCATTGTGCACGATATTAAGACATACCCAGACGCTAAACCCGTTCGGCAAAGAATTCACCCAATACACCCACGCAAAGATGTTGCTATCAACCTTGAAGTTGAAAAACTTCTTAAAGTTGGATTTTTCTATCCCATGGATTTGACTGATGGGGTATCCAACCTAGTTCTGGTGAATAAGAAATAAGGTACCATCCGCATTTGTGTATATTATAAAGACATAAATAAGGCTTGTCCTAAGGACAATTACTTGACCCTTTTCATTGACCAGATCATCGACAAATGTGCTGACAATGAAATCTTCTCTTTCATGGATGGTTTCTCTGGCTATAATCAAATTAATATTTTACCTGCGGACCAACACAATAACGCTTTTTTTTTCCCTTGGGGGACCTTTGCCTACCATAAATTACCCTTTGGTCTCAATAATGTTGGTGCAACTTTTTAGCGCACCATGTCTTATGCTTTCCATGATATTAAGCACATTTTGCAAACCTATCTTGACGATCTACCGACACATTCCATGCATCGCCAAGATCACATGACACATTTGAGGGCCATTTTCGTACGTTGTCATTATTATCGTATCCACTTAAACCCCCACAAATGTGTTTTTTGTGTGGAGTCTGTTTGACTTATTTTTTTTATCATGTCAATACACAGGATTCGAGTAGACCCCTTGAAGGTTGAGGCTATTCTCAATCTACCTCCTCCTTCCACACTACGCCAACTCCAAATTTTGCAAGGGAAGGAAATTTTTTTGCATCGTTTCATCCCCAATTACACTGAACTGACGAAAGGATTTACTCAACTTCTCAAGAATGGTTATGAGTTCATATGGGATGATATTGCAAACAAAGCCTTTGAAGCTTTGAAACTTTTCTTAACCCGTACACCATTACTATTTCCCCCTGACTATAGTCGAGATTACTTCCTCTACTTAGTTTCTTCAGACTCTACCATTTATATGGTCTTAGTCCAAGAGAATGATTCGCATTATGAACATGTGATATACTATTTGAGTCAGAGTCTCACGACTACCAAAACCAAATACTTACATGTGGAGAAACTAGCCTTGGCAATCGTTCAAGCTATCCAACATTTTCATCATTATATCTTAATATAAGAACCATTGTTATTTTTTATTTTAATGTCATGAAACATATTCTTACCCGACAATTTCTAGGGGGAAAGTACTCCAAATGGATAGTGATTCTCCAGGAGTTTTACTTGGAGTTTTAATGCGCTAAGTCAAAGAAATCTTTGGTTTTCTCCAAGCTGATATGTGACCTTCCCTCCACTGAAACAGAAAATGTGGCAGAGCATTCCTTGCCTGAAAAATCCATTTTTATGATAAATTTTGATGACGTATGGTACATAGATATCATTATCTATCTCCAAACTCAAACTTTCCAGCCCGATCTATCTAGCACAAATCGTCATCGTATACGATATCAATCTTGCCAATACATCATTCTAGGAGATACCCTTTACCGCCACGATGTCGATTCCATTTTTTGATGATGTCTTACTTATGATGAAGCTGAGAAAGCTTTGAATGACTGTCACTCTGGATCATGTGGTGGTCATATGTCTGGGTATTCCACTACCCAAAAGATCTTACGAGCGGGTTATTTATGGCCTTCTTTGTTTAAGGACTGCATTATTGCCATCCATAAATGCCATGCTTGCAAAACTTATAAAACAAGATAAGATCTCATCCTTCTCCCTTACATCCTATAGTTTTCGTTGGTCCATTCGCCAAATAAGGCATCTAATTCATGACATGTAACCCTCACTTGGTCAGGGGGCATGGATACATCATTGTAGCTATGAATTATTTCACTAAATGGGCCGAGAAGAATCCTACATTTGATAACACCGGGAAAACTATAGCATTGTTCATATTAAATCATATCATTACTAGGTTTGGTGTCCCTCAAGCCATCGTTACTGATCACGGTAGTCATTTTCAGAATTTTATGATGTATGAACTTACTGAAAATTTGGGTCTTCGCTATGAAAACTCAACCCCCTATTATCCACAGGATAATGGCCAGGTTGAAGCAATTAACGAAGTTCTCATTACTATGCTTCGAAGGATGATAGGAATTCATAAGACAAGTTGGCACACAATGTTGTTTTCAGCATTATGGGCCTATAGGACATCCGTTAAGTCTTCCACAGGGTTTACACCCTTCCAGCTAGTTTATGGTATCGAGGCTATCTTGTCGATTGAATGTGAAATACCCTCTTTGAAACTAGCCGTTGAACTTCTCCCCAATACCTCTGCCAAAGAGGAGTGTTTTTTGTATTTGATGCAACTAGACGAAACCCATCGTGATGCTTCCCTAGTTATTGAAACTCAGAAGAAACATGTTAAATCCCAATATGACAAGCATGTCAAGCCATGTGTTTTTTCTGAAGGTGATCTAGTTCTTCTTTAAGAACAAGATCGTGATTTGCTAGGGGCCCGTAAATTTGAGGCCATGTGGCGAGGTCCTTACATTGTCAAACGTGTGTTGGAGAAGGGAGCTTATGAGCTGGTTGATTATGATGGAGTTCCTTTGAGTGAACCCAAAAATGGGCTTTACTTAAAGAAGTACCATGCTTAAGTCATTTTTTCATAAATTCTTATATTTTAGTGTATCATACTCTTGTGTGATTTTTCGTTGTTTGGTTTCGACCTTCAGTTGCTTACCTTGTGTTGTGCTTGGTTTTCGGATGTCGGTACCTTCACTACCCTATGTTTGCTTCGTTGATGGCGCTAGTCGCAGTACTCAGAACTTAGCATTTGTTGCTTTGGAAATCTATGCACCTATAGATGAATTGATTAGTCTACATGGTGTTTGCCTTGGTCGTGCAACTAATAATATTGTGGAATACAATGCAGTCATTGAATTATTGACTGAAGTTGTTTCACTTGGAATCCATCATCTTATTGTACGACTCGATTCACAGTTAGTAGTCCTAGAGTTGAGTAATTTTTACTCCATTTGAAGTCCTACGTTATTAAGGGTATATTTAGGAATTCACCTCTTGGAACGTCATTTTGATTACATTGAATATAAACATATTCCTAGATGTATAAATACATTAACAGATGATTTGGTTAATTATGTGTTAGTCAGACATTTGAGATATTTATAGAATCCAATCACACTTTGTATATACAACAAGTAAGCCAGTAGAAGCCTCATATATATATATAACGCTAAAAATTTTACAAAAAGTTTTGTTGTTCGAAGACCAAAATATCAAAAATTTGAAGCACGTGGCTTCATATACAATAGAGCATCAATAATGTTGCTCGATATAACATGTGACTACCCATTCTACTCTACGAAGCATTCAACCAATGAAAGCAGACAGGACCACTGTATGGCGTTGATAATTCCTTGGGATATCGTCGGTAGAGGAATCAGGGGTGTTCACCGTAAGCCTCTCTAGATTCTGCTCTAGGATATCGTAGTCAGCAGTAGCTACCCCTACTATATCATCTCTCTCCCCTAGCCTTTGGATGGGGGATGAACCTGGAGGTCGGTAAGGTCCCACATCTGCATCATCAAAGAGAACTTGATTAGTTATCGGATAAACAACATATAAAAACATTTTATATTAAAAATAACAAAAACATCATAAAAACAAAATCTCCTTCTTACCTATGTTCCCCCATTGGGAACCTTCAAGAACAACCAGGTCCATATCTCCATGGAAGTCTAGTCTAGCATAGGCATAGTCATCGACCATAAGCATCCGAGTCCTCAACTAGTCAAAGAAAATATAATTATACCTGATGATAGGACCATTCACATGTCATTCCATGAGGTTGACCCACCTCTTCATTCTTGGATCCTGTTGTGAAGGTATACCCCACTCTACCCACAAGCACAAAGATGGGACCCTCTCCAGGAAGAAGGACACCAAAATCGAACCATATCCAAACTATTTTAGCTCACCATTCCTGCACTTTCTCAATTGTTTTTTCATGCTTATGAGAACCCTGTTGCACTAGTTGAAAACGCGTGGCTCCATACATTCTAGGGCATACTGGAAATATCCCTGAAGAGCCATATGGGGAGCTTCACTCCCTGCCATGCATGTGATAGTGTAGAGGATGGTACATAGAGGCAAGTCTCGAATATCTCTTATAGCAACCTTCCCGTTATTCTTCTGAGTACTTGGCACGCAATGTGCACTAATATAGTGTCTTATAGGCTCGTTGCCTCCCCTGCTACCTGTAAGTGTAACCCAGGAGCCCCAACGAGATAGATCGATGAAGAAGTAGATATCCTCGATATCTATTGTAAGAATGTGAGCACCCACATGGAACGCTTGTTTGTTCACATCCCACATGCGAACTAAGTATTCGAGTAACCTCAGATGGGCCCTCATTCCATGGATCTTAAAGAATTTTAACAATCCACACTTCCGGAGGGAATTTACCAATCCTGGGTCATTCCCAACAAAGTAATATTCCTCCTCGTGCTCTCTCTCTCACCATTCCAACAATTTTACCATAGAAAACTTACAATGTAACATTAAAGAGAGATTAGCATCTTCATGTTTTCCCTGGAAACTTTTTATTGAAAAATACATCTCAAAAAACTTTTTGAACTACACACGTCACAGGCCTTGGCATCCGTACAGTGCAGAGTCATCGCGGGCTAGCTTTAAGGCCACCTGTGATGACCCTAGGTCATCACAGGGACTGATATAGGCTGCCTGCGACGACCTCCGCGCACAAGTACCCTTGAAAACTTAACTCAAAAAGTCATTTTTAACCAATAAAAAGAAAATGTTGATCCATGAAAAGTTGAAAGAGATGAAAATTATATGTTCTACGGAGACCTTTCGTCAAATGATCAATCGTGCCTTCCGCAATTTGCAGTGGAAAATCGAGGTAAATAGGAGGTTTTGGAACAAAGTTTGGGTGAAATAACAAATGGAATAGTGAATTGAAGTTTTTACCCATTTTATTGACTTTTTAACTTTTTCATTTATATTTTATATTATTTTATATATTTCACCTAAACCCTAAAGTCCTAACAACGTTGCAAGTGTTTGATTTTTTGCATATGAAAAGTCTATAAGTAAAAACATTGGAACACATATACACTTTTTAGTTTGTTTTCATACATTTGTCACTTGTACAAATTCTTTTAGGGTTTTTCAGAAAAAATTGAGCTTAGTTTTTGTTCTTTATCCTACTCGTTAATCAATGAGAATGCAACCGCGTATACTTTTATTGATTTTTCGGAGTCGTAATGGTAACACAATAAAATGAAACCTATGGAGTATCCTTAAAGTTCTTTTCACGCTCCGTAAAAACAAAACGATTGTCGAGCGACCTTGTTCTTTTCACGCTCGTAAAAGTATTTGAATAAAATATTTGATGGGTGGTAGGTTATCATTTTTTTGGTCTCATCAGATTAACTTATGAAAAAGGAACTTGTGGAGTTCTCTTTAAGTTCTTTTTAGACTCTCTAAACATGAAAAACCCCTGAGTTTTCTCTCTTTGGACTCGTTAAACAAACATGGAAAGAACCACATGGGACCGAACCACTCCTTCTTAGGTTTCGTTAAACATACTTCAAGAGACTCATTCGAAGGATGAGATTATATTAACAAGCATATGTTATCCTCCTCAAGATTGTGTAAAAATAAAGAGGTACTCGCCAGAAATAGTGGGGGGAAATTGAGAAAGAAATGTGTCTCTGTATTCGTGTTGGTGGTAGTAATAGTCGCTCTTGAACATGACACCCCCCTTCATCATTGAATCTGGGTGGGGAAATCCATATGTCTCTCATTCGACCATCTGCATGTCCATATGTTGGGTCCTCCTTGAGTCAATGTTGTCAATTCCATTTTCGTGTCATTCATATGTTCAAGAGAAGTCCAGCCTTACTAAGCCTCCTTTTGATTCGACCATCTGCAGTTATAAATATTCCACCATGCCAGCCTTCCCTGTGTCAGTTTCGAATCACTTCATACTCAGATCCACCTCAAATATGTTACTTATTTCGTGGAATTGATGGGGGATACATCAAGGACCTCCTATGATTAGTCTTTTCCTATCGACTTCATCTCATTATCTAGGAACAAGACTTAGAAATCATTCACCACCTTAGAACTCGCATGCCTCAATGGCAGGTTTCTTCGCTTTCAACAGAGGGTTCACATCATTGACCCCTGATTGGAAGATTCCATCGAGTGTTCAACTTCGACTCATTCATTCAAATTCGTGGATTGTACTGGGGTACCTTGGGATTCATTGAAATTAATGGTGATTTCCCTCCAACTTGTTAACGGTTTTCATCATTGATCGGTAATCAAGTGGTTTCTACCATGCTCGACTTGAACACCTGTAATCGCATGGTTAGATTCATACTTAAGGACGATGGAATTGAAGACCCTGGATCATCCCATTCTATTCTAGATTGCGACGAATTATTCATGATTTGTATTGACACATAAATCCACTTTGTATGTCTCGTGGATATGTCCAAATTTGAGTCATTTTAGAGCATAGATCCACAGCGTATTCCTAGTGGCTATGTCGATTCACAATGACATGGATCCATTGTGTATATTTATTGTCCATGACTCATTTGAAATTTTGTAATATGAGTATGGGAATGCCTACCTCTGATAATGGTATATTATTATGATGATGCTTGACTATTTGCAGGTTCCTGATCGGTGCGCTTTTTGTTTCCGACACACACATTCTACAAAGTATTTTAGCTGTCACAAGTTCTAGCTTCATACTTTTGGGGGAATTTTGTTACACATTATTTTGGTCACCCTAGTGATCCATTGACAACATGTATTCATGTTCCTAAAAATATCCTTTCTTCATGAGGAAAGTGACTGCCTTTCTCCTCTCAAAAACCCTATTAAGGAAGGTCGTCATAGGTTGTACCATATGCAGGGTGCGACGATGCCTGATCGTCACCCTATGATCTAAAGATAGGCTACGACGTCTCCACAGGATCCTCTACAGCTAGGGTGTGACGATGCCAAAATACTAAGAAAGGGGTAAGTTTCATGAAATTTCTAGAAGGGGATCTTCTAGAAGATGAGGTGGCATCTGTATGGTTGGGATCTTACTCGCTTCTCTGATTTGGTGGGATCATCCTAATGTCTTTAACCATCTCTCCTTCCCTTATATAAAGAGGTATTTCTCATGGAAAAGGATAAGGTTAATGAAGGTTGAATAGGCTACGATTGTATGGAGAATTCTGCATTGAATCATTCTTGAGAGCCTCGCTTCAGTTCATCAAGTCATTGTGGATCTTCGTCATTCAAGATTGGAGAAAGTCTGTGTGTTGGAGCAAAGGGTCATCGGAAGGGGATCTTGAAAAATCAAGGCTTTGGTTGTAATCTCCACTTTCACTTTAATATAGTATAGTGATATGTTTCTTTCCCATAAAACTTGCTTTGTTTTATGGTATGATTTCTTGATCACATACATAGGTTCTCGTTGAGTATATTATATTTCTTTCACTTTGGTTGGCTTGTGTTCCCTTGCAGATTCAATATCACAAGAGCATCGAAGTGTAGCTAGGATGAAAATAGAAAGAGGAAGCAATATTTAAACGATATTTTTCTTATCTCTTATTAAATAGTAAACTCAATGATTAGAGCTTAGGAAAAGCATCATATTATGTTCTGTTTTGTTATAGATCTAGGTGGATCTAGGTAGATTTGTTTATGTCTGCATTTACTGATAAGTCCCATAACACTAGACTAGGTGGAAGTTCACTCCCGTAATTGTTGGTGTGTGTCCAGATCACTCTAGACCACCACTATGGTGCATTGGTACTCCTCCAGTGTACACTCATTGATTTATAAAGAGTATATCATGTGTAAATTATTCATTATTCATAACGGTTAATGAGAATTCTTCTATTCTTTCTCTCCTTCTTCTTTCTCAAATTCTCTCTGAAAATGTGTGTATTATTGTTTAGATAGATATATTATGTGTAAGTTCAACACATTTACATGGTATCAAAGCCAACGAACTGCTAAGCAAAAGCTACACCAAAATTCTTTGCAGGTACAAAAGATTGAAGACAACGGAAAGATGGATTTCCAAAAATAATTCATTCTTACACCTTAAAAATATTTTGCATGGAAGGAGAGAATAGCCATACATCTCTAAGCCATAAGGTTTTATAGGTTACCCTTGAATACAGATATAGAACTGACATCATCCATATAAAAATCCAAGTACTTAAATCGCATGGATGAGGCACTGGAACAATTTGCAGTCTTATTTCTCCCGATCTCCTTTTTCACATATCTTCCTATAAGGCTCCCAATGAAGCCTGGACCACCTTGGAAGGGATATTTGGAAAGTAAGATGAGATGAGTGGACACATGTTGGAGGTGGGACTGCTCACTTTGGATCCAAAAATCTTCGAAAATATCCAATATTTCTTTACAAAATTCAAGGATTTACTGTCGCAACTCAAAGCTTACGGGGTTGATAAATTGAAGGAGGAGAAACAAATGGTTCTCACCATTCTCTCCAAGCTTGGTTCTTAATTATTTGTATTTGTATCCACATTCCATTCTGTCAGATTCACCTATGGAGACAACTGGAAGATGCCTTGTCTTGAGAACTTTATTGGAATCCCTGACACAAGAGAAAACCAAGCTCATCAACATGGGCACAATCAAAGGCCCAAGGACGCATCCAATCACTGTGCAGATGGAATCCAAAAATATCATAAATCTAAAAATAAATATAAATGGAAAGCTCATACACATCCGAAGAAGGAAGGGTACACAAAACCTTTCACTGATGCCTCCGGATCCAAAGGGGAAAAGGGAAGGAAATGGGAGAAATGCACGTACTGTCACAAAGGATTCCTTTCAAAATCTGCATGCATGAAAAAACAAATAGATCTGATGTCTCAAATAATTAAGAAACCAACCTTAGAGATCACATCCCCGAGGGTGCCAAGAAGAAGAATCCAGAAGATCCAAATTCCAAGAATGGCAATTCTAGACATGCCTTGATTTCCATCAACTCCTCTCTCGGTGCTTGGATCGTTGATACAGGAGAATCACATCACATGGATGCCTCAAAAGAAATATATTCTTCTTTAGATGCATGCAAATGTCCTCCTATTTTGATGGGGGATAACTCTTCTAGCGAAGTCATTGGCAAAGGAAGGATTGAACTCACCAACGGAAGCTTTAAGAATGTGTTGCACATTCCCAAACTTTCCATCAACCTTCTCTTTGTGTATTAGATGAAGAATTCCGACAATGGAAATAAATTCATATTCACACCAAATTCCTTGGACATATATGACATGAAAACCAACTCCAGGGTTTCTACCGGTGAGGTAAATCATCAATCTAGATTGTATACATTTTTTGAATTCATTGAACCTCATTATGCTTTACTACTTACTCATGTTGATGAAATTAGCAGGATATGGCATGAAAGGTTTGTACATTTGAATTCCAGATACATGAAAAAACTTAGCAAGCAAATATTGGTTGATGGTCTACCACACATCCATTTCTCCAAGGGTGTATGTGAGGGATGTGTTCTCGAAAAACACCCTCAAGAGAAATTCGACAAAGGAAAGTCTCAGTGATCTTCCGCACCTTTAGATCTGATCCACAGTGATCTTATGGGTCCTTTTCCACATCCATCCATCAGAAAAGCGAGGTTTGTTCTCATTTTTGTTGATGATTTCTCACATTTTACATGGATCTACTTTCTTAGAAAAAATGTCCAAGGTCTTTCAACACCTCGAAGATTTGACAGCCTTGGTTGAGACATAGTCCGAAAAGAAGATCAAAGTCCTCCAAACTGATAATGGGGGAGAGTGTTACACATCAACATTACTAACTTTGGCAAGTGTCGCAAGTGTCACATGTTTCTTGCAAGTGTCGCATGTTTCTCGCAAGTGTTGCATGTTGCTCATAAGTGTCGCATGTTGCTCGCAAGTGTTGCATGTTGCTCATAAGTGTCGCATGTTGCTCACAAGTGTCGTAAGTATCAATCAAAGAATATTTCCATGATAACGACACTAAGGAGACACTTAAAATGCCTCAAACACTTGATCTGAAGAAGGAGGAATGGCTAACTGGAGATAAGAACCTCTTGCCACTTCAAACGAGCACTTAATTTAAGGTTTTGGGAGAGATCGCTCCCCTACATCAGCCTTAGGAGCATTGGCGCTCCCCTATAAGGTGTTAGGGAGCGTTATAGCACCAAACTGCCCCTCTGAAGGAGCCCTACAGATCTTTAGAGCGCTGGCACCCCCCTTGAGCCTACTAGGGAGCGTTATAGTGCCCTAATGCTCCTTTTGAGGGAGTGTTGTCTAATCTGGGCAGCAGTTGATCTGTTGAGGAGAATAAGCGGAAGATCTTTCAATTTTGGAAGGAAGTTACATTCGAATTCCTGGTTCAGTCATGATCTTAGGATAATATCCTTGGTTCAAGGAGGGAAATCCTCAACTTACCCTAAAGATACCTCAAGAGGTTAAGCCTGTCTAAACCTATATAAACAGGCTCTATCATGGTGGAAAGGAGGAAGAATCAGAAGCATGAAACCTATGATCTCATAGGAAACATATAGTGAACTGGAGGAAAGTAATCAATAAAGTTGTTGTCATCCGGATCATGGATATTTTGAGCAAGGGTTAGACAAAGGGGACTTGACGAAGCTCTCGCATTCGCATCTACGGTTGTAAACTACTTCTGTCATTGTTCTCATTAATATGACACGCTTGGCCTATTTCTTTCTATTTTGTGTTTAATCTCACATGAACTTGTCTATGATAGATAGATCTATTTCGAGCTAATATCAATAGAGTAGGAAGTGGTTGTACTATTGTTTGTCTATAGGACTCATCGATGAGCGAAAGATTGGAGCTCAACTTGGAGCGTGCAGGGACAAACATCGATAAAAAGGTACTTCTTTTCTCCTTCCTCCTCATGCATTAGTTTGTGTAGATCCAAAAGGAAGTCAGTGTCCATGTTAAGCATCTTCTGTCTTAAGAGTTAAGAGTCTAGCTCTCAAGAGGAGATCTACCTGTCCGCAGGGAGATTTTCCTTCAACTGAAACTGGCGACTCCGCTGGGGAGTATCGAATCGAAACTTTTTGGTTTTGATTTCTCCTCATAGACCTTGTCTTACCCTCCGATTGTTTTCAGACCTGGTTCACCCCTTTTTGATTGATTTCATGAGCTGATTAACTCCCTACCCCATCACACTCAGCTTGATTGCCAGACTAGACTGCAATTTTTGGATTTTTTGACATTTTTAGGAGCTTTTTAAGCCTGGCGCCCCTGTGGCTGTGTTAACAGAGCGCTAGCGCTCCCTGACTGTCTTACACAGAGCATTATAATTCTTGGTTCCCTTTGCACCAGAGCACCAACCCTCTTTTGGCCAAAAACCTTTCCAGAATTGCTCTTTCCAGGGTCGAGTCTCTGTGTTTTACTTGTTGAGCCTCTCTGTCTGTCAATGCTTCTTCCCATTCAACTTTGAAATCCTTCTTTCTGAAGAACAAACACCTTGCTATTTGGATTTTGTATCCTTCTTCATTATTTTTGAGTTTTTCTGTTGATTAGGAGTTTGAAACCAATGCATTTTTGTTCTCTCCTTTTTGACTGAGCGAGAAAATCTGGTGAAGGACATCAGAAGTCTACGAATCTCTTCATTTGGTCTTTGTTGAGGTCATTGTTCTTCAACATCGTTTTGTGTGAAGTTCTTGGTTTTCTTTTCTTTTTCTTCTTGTTTTTTATCACAACAAGAGGGTGTATTGTTTGTACGCAACCTGCTTATGCTTGTCTGAGTTTCCTTGATCCAAAAGGTTAATTAACAGGAGAAGTGTTGTTTTGAATTAATCATTATTCACACACAAACAATAAAGAGACATATTCATGATTGATATTGCATATTAGAAGGCTTTTCCAAAAAGTTTTAGAACCACATTGGATTTGAGCGAAGAAAATTTTGTTTGAGGACATTCCTTATTAGTGCTTGTTAGTGAAAAGAACTCTCTCTCTCCCTTAAATAGATATTCATCAAACAGAAATGACTTCTTATCATCTTTGATGCATTTTTGGGGGGTTTGAGTCATCATTCCATCTGTTTCACTTACATGCAACCTTTTTGAGTAAAGAACAACTATAAAATGAACGCTAATTAAAAAACTATCTAGAACATTTTCTCTTCTAGGATCCTCCACCAACAGTAGACTAGGACTAGTACTTTGGATTAGGCTGTGAGCATAACTCTCCAAAGTTTCCAAAACAAACATTAGCATCCTGAGCTAGGGAGAGTCAAATCCAATTGTCGTATAAGTTTTCCTGGGATCCCCCTCTCACACAGGGGTTACGCACGAGGTCGCACTCGGGAAAGCTACAGAGATTATCCCTCTGTGGTTTGACTGATTGTAGTGGTCAGATCGTATTATGGGGATTTCTTAAAGGTATACCCACAAGGTTGAGTGGAAGCCTTTCAAGTTGATTTCGGGCTAGATACCCTGCCCGTACGTTCGGACTGGACTGTCAACTGTACCCGCCCAAGGGCTGACTACGAATTGGTAACCTTAGTGGCCATAATCTTTAGGGTCTTACACAAGGTGACAGTGAAGGGAAGTCTCACTGTACCTGGAGTAGACATTGGTCAAACTCACTCGGGCTTCTTGGAGGGTAAATCCACAATTACTGCGTGGAAGCTTGCACCAAGGCGTAAGTCTGTTAAAGTAGGTCACCATTGTAACTATTCCACCATATCCCCGCCCCTTCTTGACTTGATCACGCGATGTTGGATTTCATCACCAACTAGTACGATCATCAAGAGAAGGTCCTATTTGCTTGGTTGTGATTCCTAGATTCTATTAGCATATGCTGTTTCTTTTCGGTAGTTGTACATAGATTTTTTCCGCCGACTCATTTTTGCCAACATTGACCCTCCACACCATTCGCAGAGGCTACAGGGACTTCCTCCAGAAAATATGGAAGAGAATACCCCTTTACCCCCTCATTCTATGGAGGAATCTCCTCAACAGACTGAGGTTCATGACACTATAACCTCCCAAGAAGAAGTTCCCACCTCTTTAGAGAATTTTCGGATTTTTTCAGAGTCTCCGAAGGCTTTCTGCATTCCGGAGGGATATGAGAGACGTGTTCTCCAATTGAATTCAGCCAGTGAATTTGTCGTCGTCAATCCTTCTGAAATTCTGACTGGGTCGCATTCAAACCCTTTAGTTGATGACCCCTTTTGGACCGCAGACATTGTTTGCAGTCCACCGCACATGGTGCAAGATCTTTATGGAACAGGGTTAGGTGCCGATGCGCCTATCACCTACACTGTACCTTTAAACCATTTTATCGGTACTACCATTTTTTCAGCCACACCATTCGTTGGTCCGAATGCATCCTCTGTTGGCCCAAGGTCCACTTTTTCTCTCCAGATGACTCACTCTACAATGGTCCCTCACGTGTCGACTATCCCCGCCGATAATGCGGTGGTTAGCCAAGCTGCAATTGGCACACCAATAACACCTAGACCTTCATCATCACTCCCTTTTGGGTACAGAGCACTAAACTCTTCCACTGTCGCTACTACCCAAGTCACACCTGGAAGTTCTATACCTATACAACAACCCGGAGGAACTGGTCTTGGTAGTTTTAATCCATTAAGCAACACCAGTCAGTCGTCTACGTCTGGTTCCCAAATTCCGGGAACTCTACCTCAAGCTAGGGGGCATCCTCCCACCGGAGGACAATTTCCATTTGGAGGGAACCCTCACGCTGGGGGGCAACCTCAATCCGGAGTTTACCATCAACCGTATAGACAAAATGTGTCTACCTCACCCAATCCGTGGAACATCCCTTTTCCAGGAAACCCACAGTTCTCAGGGGGACACAATCCTCAAGCTCCACAACAATATCTTCCCCCTCAAGGGACCCATCTATATCCTCCCTATGGAAAAATGCCAAATCTAGCTTATAATCCTCAAAACCCATCCGGTTATCCTCCGCTCACACATATTTCTCAAAACACCTCAAATCCTGTGTACCCTGGTCAACACCAACCTTATACAAGAGGGCCCACTGGTTACAATTATCCATCTAACCCAGTGTATGGTCCTAATGGTGTTCCTATGCCACACCAGTATTACCCACAGGTTAACCGACAACTACCTTTCCTGGAAACTCTGGACCTTCCAAACTTGTCTCGGTTAATGAATGATCCTATTTTTCATTCTCCGGTTTGGCCATCTATTCCAGCTAAACTTCCTTCTGATATCCCAAAATTCGACGGAAATTCTGGAGAAGACCCAAACAACCACGTGATGACTTTCCATTTGTGGTGTTCATCCAACTCCCTCATGGACGATTCTATATGCTTGCGTCTTTTTCAATGAACACTTATGAGTTCCGCAGCAACATGGTATATTGAACTACCACATGCTTCTTTTCATGATTTCAACTCTCTCTCCATGTCCTTCCTCACACACTTCCAACTACCCATTCGATACGAGACGGGTACCGAACTATTGACCCCCCTTCGTCAGACAACCTTTGTACATATCTCTAATCATATTCATGAATGGAGATGACGACGAAGGCTAATCAAAGCGGTCATTCCCAACCAATTATTAGCATAATGGTTCACTAAATCATTGTTACCCCAAATCGCTCGTGATGTTGCCATGGGTGGTGTAGTCACCGAGGAAGAAGCCATTGCTCGAGCTTAGTACTTAGATTTGGTTTATTCACAATCTGGTACTCTGTACGAGTTGATACCAAATGTTACCCGTGCCACTAATGATCCATCTAAACCATCGTCTACCTTGCACGCGGATGGATTTATTGGCTCCGTCAAAACCCAATCTCCTTCCCAGTCGACTAGAACAACCCAGCGGTCCACTCCGACGCCTGCTCCCAGTCCGAATGCACCCTCTTCTACCCCCCCTCAAACTCAGGTCTCTGAGGTGAATGCGGTCCAATAGACCCCTTCACAACAACTTGGGGGCAAGAAGAAAGAAAAAAATAAACCCAAAAAAAACAACAACAATGAACAACCAAAACATCAACCTCAAACCCCTGCTACCGGAAAACAACCACAACAAAAACCGAAATTCCTATGTCTCATTTGTGGTGATGATCACTACACCCAAGACTGTCCACATCACGATGAAGTGGCCAAGATCTTTAAGGGAAATTCACAACCCACTATGCTTACTCATCCTTTTCTATAGCAGCAATCTTTGGTTGCTCAAACCCCCACTCTAGGGGGCATTTCCAACCAATCCCATGATTAGGCCTCGACAAGTGCCCACATTTACATGTTTAATGGGATTAATTTGACCACTCACACTACGACATATGACACACCGATTAAACCTGATAAGCCGAAGACTACTAACGGTTCCTCACCAGACCCATTACCATCTTCTGTTAGTCCTCCGTATGCTAGCCCTCCATCCGGACCGCTCCAGATCGAGAAACCTTCGTTTGACTCCATATTACGCCCTCCTAGGAGCACTATCTGGAAATCTACCTTTAATCCTAGTTCGTGGGCTGCCCAAAACTACAACATCGTTGAATATTTGGCTCAAGCACCATGTGCTATGTCTGCTCTGGAAGTTCTACAACACTGTCCCAGCCAGTGTAGAATTCTCTTAGCTGCCATCGGCACTTTCGATCCTGATTCATCTAATAGCCTCACATTTAATCTGGATGATCATCAGCCTTGACTCTCCTACCAACTAGCTTTTCAGATTGATGTTGTTGTTCACAATCAACAAATCCATCGAACTATCTTGGATGAGGGAGCCTCTACTTGTGTTATGTCTCTAGCTTGTTGGAAAGGCTTAAAATCACCTGCCCTTAATCAATCCCCTACGATGTTATGCGCTTTCGATGGACAAGGTTTTCATCCTCATGAACTTTTACAATCCTTAGCCGTTCAGCTGGGAGACAAAACTGTTACTGTTGATGTCGAGGTGGTCGATGCCCCCCTCGATTACAACCTACTACTTGGAAGAAGTTGGTTCTACGCTATGACTGTTGTTGCCTCGTCGGTGTTTCAATGTGTACAATTCCCCGATCAAGACAAAATTGTCACTATTGATCAACTAGATTTCTGTACACCCGACGCTCGTGCCCCTGTCACCAACACCATTCCTTTTTTGGGAGACCACCCAGTTACATATGAAAGCATTGGTGTTGGCTTGTTGAAATATTCTAGCCTCATGGGTACTTTCCCTACACCACTTCCACCCACCACACATCATATTGCCACCGTCAATATGATTTCGACTATGCCTTATCAATATTTGGAATCATCTGACTATTGGATTGTACCTAGTCCTATGGAATTCGATGTGTTAGGTGACACCATGCCACTTAGCCCAGCCGAGGCCGCATACGTAGCTATTCAATCTGCCTCTCCCTCCCCGGACAACCCACATTTATTGGCACCTGATGCCTACTCGATGCCATCATGGTTGGATTCCCTATCGTCTGCCATCGATTACATTTCCCAAATCTTCCCTTCCGACAAATCTATAATGGAGATGCTTAGTATTGACGACGTACCTTGGGTGATAACCATCATCGATCCTCTTTTCTTCCACCTCTGGAAGAAATTCACCAAGACATACACTCTGTCTTCCCTCCTGATGTTACCCATTCTCCACAATCTCCCATCCTCATACAAGATATTCTTTTTGAGGGGAATATGGGTAATATCTCTACCATGATCGTTATTGATATTTCGATCAAAGAAGGCGTTGTGGAAAACATTAACCTTGGTGCTAATTGCACACCTGACAAAGTGGTATCTTACACCTCTCTGTTTAAAGAATTCCGCGAGGTCTTTGCTTGGAGCTATGAAGAAATGCCGGGAATCAACCCCTCGATTGTTGTGCATGAAATCAAAACTTATCCAGGCGCAAAACCTGTTCGACAGAAACTCCGCCCGGTTCATCCCAAGAAAATCGCTGCTATAAAGGCAGAAGTTGAAAAACTTTTAAAATCTGGCTTTATCTATCCCATCCCTTTGACAGAATGGGTCTCTAACCTTGTTCCGGTTGCCAAAAAACAAGGGACCATCAGTGTCTGTGTTGACTATCGATATCTCAATAAGGATTGTCCAAAGGACAACTACCCTACACCCTTCATCGACCAGATTATTGATAATTACGCTAGGAGTGTAATATTCTCCTTCATGGATGATTTTTTCGGGTATAACCAGATTGAAATTTTACCTACTGATCAACATAAGACCGCCTTTATCTGCCCATGGGGAAATTTCGCCTATCGAAAGCTACCTTTTGGTCTCAAAAATGCTGGTGCTACTTTCCAGTGGGCCATGTCGTATGCTTTCCATGATATAAAGCATATTGCAGAACCTTGCCTCGACGACTTACCTGCCCACTCATCCAATCAATCAAATCACGTTGATCACTTATGGGCTATTTTTCTTCGATGTCGGTTTTACCATATCCGCTTGAACCCACATAAGTGTATTTTTGCTGTCGAATCCGGTCGACTCCTCGGTTTTATTGTATCCAAAGATGGGATTCGGGTGGATCCCTTAAAGATTAAGGCTATTCTGGCCTTACCTCCACCTACCAATTTGACCCAACTCCAAAGTTTGCAAGGAAAAGTAAACTTCCTTCGCCGTTTCGTTTGTAACTACGCTGAGATAACTAAAGGATTCATGCGATTGTTGCAGAAAAACACCCCTTTCATCTGGGATGACATCGCTCAATGATCGTTTGACGCTCTCAAGCATGCCTTGACCCATGCACCTTTGTTGCATTCTCCATACTATACAAAGGACTACATCCTTTACTTAGCTGCCTCTACTTCCACTATTGTGATGGTGTTAGTTTAGGAGGACCCCAATGGTGAAGAACATGTGATCTATTACCTGAGAAAGAGTCTATCTAGACCCGAACTCTGATATTCGCATGTAGAGAAACTGGCTCTGGCAGCCGTCATCGCTGTCCATAGATTTCTCCATTACATCCTACTACACACCACCACTGTGATTGCGGACTCAAACCCCATGTACCACATCTTGACATGTCAAGTGCTCTGGGGAAAATATTCTAAATGGATCGTCATCCTTCAGGAATTCGATCTTGAATTTACGAAGTCCAAAGCCAAAAAGTCCCTGGTGTTTGCAGAGCTTATCTGCGATCTCCCCCATGCTAATGAAGATATCGAACCTAGAGATTCTCTCCCTGATGAAACTTGTTTCCTCATCAGCACCTCTAATCCTTGGTATGGAGACATCCTCCTTTACCTCCAAACTCAACGCTTTCAGCCTGACATTTCCCGCGAAGAGCGTCGACGTATTCGCCACCATTCTCGTCATTATCTTATCATCGGCGACACCTTGTATCACCGTGGTATTGACACTATCCTTTGACGATGTCTGATTCATGTAGAAGCTGAACACATTCTGAATGATTGTCATCTTGGAGCCTGTGGCGATCACCTTTCTGGGATGGCCACAGCTCAAACAATTCTACGTGCCGGCTATTTTTGGCCCTCGATTTTCAAAGATTGCATTGAGGCAGTCAAAAAATTCCCACCCTGCCAAGTTTTTAACAACAAGGCACGCACCCACCCTACTACGCTGCACCCCAATATCGCCATCAACCCCTTTGCCAAGTGGGGTATCAATTTTATGCAATGTAAGCCTACCTCAGCCAGAGGGCACGGTTATATAATCGTCGTCGTCGACTACTTTACCAAATGGGCTGAGGCTATGCCTACCTTTCTAAACGATGGTCGTACCGTAGCTCTGTTTCTTTTTAACCACATTATAACTCGTTTTGGTGCACCACACGCCATTGTCACTGATCACGGTGCACACTTTAAGAACTAGATGATGAGTGAATTGCATGTCAAATTGGGTTTTCTCCATGAAAACTCATCCCCATACTATCCTCAGGCCAATGAACAAGTTGAAGCTATCAACAAGGTCCTCAAAACCATGATTCAACGCATGGTAGGGGAAAATAAGACATCCTGGCATCTACAACTTTTCTTCTCTCTCTAGGCTTATCGTACTTCCGTGAAAACTACAACTGGGTTCACTCCTTTCCATTTAGTGTATGGCATCAAAGCCGTTTTACCAATCCAGTGTGAGATTCCATCTCTGAAACTTAAAGTAGAACTCCTACCCCATACTTTTGCTGAAGAAGAACGTTTCTTACATATGACCAAACTGGACAAAACATGTCGCGATGCCGCTCTCATTAACGAGGCACATAAAAAACATATAAAAAATTAATACGACAAATTCGTCCATCCTCGAACTTTTGCAGAAGGAGACTTAGTCCTCGTCTATGACCAAGATCATGACAAACTAGGGGCAGGTAAGTTAGAACCTCTGTGGCATGGTACTTACATTGTGAAATGTGTTTTACACAGAGGCTCCTACAAGTTAGTCGATTATGATGGAATTTCCCTGGGAGAGCCCCGAAATGGGCTTTACTTTAAGAAGTACTATGCCTAGATCACCCAGCATGTGTACTTTGTACATTATTGTATTTTAGTTTGGTGTGTCTGTTTCTTTCGCGTGCTCGAGTCTTTACCTTTGCCACTCATGACTGTGCCTTGTGTTTCCATGCGTAGATGACGTCTTCCTTTCCTATATTTGTCGGGTTTGCATATGGCGCTAGTCGACACACCCAGAACATTGCCTCGGCAGCATGGGTCATTTACCAATTTGACGAGGTGGTGAGTTCAGGAGGTATTTGCTTAGGACCAACCACTAATAACATGGAAGAATATCATGCTGTCATCGGACTTTTGACCCAAGCCTCCTCCCTAGGTATCTCTTGTATCATTGTTAACCTAGACTCCCAACTCGTGGTCTATCAACTCAATCGTATCTACGCTATTCGTAATCCTATCCTGCTACATCTCCACCTACAAGTTCATCGTCTGGAATGAATGTTTGATTACATAGAATACAAACATATTCCAAGAGAACTTAACAATGTTTTGGATTCGTTAGCTAATTACATCATGGATCGGTATCTCACCCACAGATAAGGTTTCATGAAGGAAAACAAATTGTACATCACATGTAAATTAAAACACATCGCATTAAAGGCATCATCATGTACAAATCATTTGGCACTGTAAAAACTCAGAACTGTATATATACATAGCGTGACTAAAAATGTTTTGATTACATCAAAAAATTATTTGGAAGAGCAAAATTTTGGGTCTTTACACCCATACAACATCGCCTGACAAGTCATACAAAAATATACAATCACTAGAGAGACTCTAATCTCTCTGCACTGCATTGTGCTCAGAGTAACATATCACTGCGTGCACTATGTGTCTCAGCAGAGAATTAACATTCTCTAGCACCCCCACAGTGTGTCTCTATAGATGTAAAGGCACTTCTCTCCTCCGTAGAGGAGGAATGCCCATCGTGAGGCCTTGAAGATTTCTTTCAACCTCCCGAAGACCTATCACTGGTGCCCCTGGATCCACTACAACCAGAGCACCCTCGTGACATCCCAGTACTGGTATATCAATTGGGCGCACTGCTCCCTTGTCTACATGTTAAAAACAATACATCCATTAAAAAATCTTCCACATACCCAAAAAATATATATATATATACATTAAAAAACTTAAAAAAAAAAAAATTGACAAGGTGTTGCTTAGTCTCTCACCTGACGCATCCCAATCTTCCCCTGCTGGTAGAATCAAATCCATGCTCCCGTGAAAGTCCACATCAGCGTATGGGAAGTCCTCTATCCAAAGATACTGACGTCTCAACCAAGCAAAGAAGTCACCAGTGAAACGAAACTCTGACTCTGCCACTAGTCTCGGAGAAAGACTAGACCACCGTTCCATTCGTGGTTCTTCCACTGGTTGTACTGCCAATGCAATATGAGGCTGCATATGGGGGATGCACTCTAAGAAAAATGAGACTAAAAACAAACCATATCCGAACTGTTTCTGCCCCATCCTACACCACGAAACCTGTTCCTTCACATTCCGAAGGAACCCTGCGCTCCAGTTGAACAGTGTTGGCTCCAAACACTATACGCCATAAGATACCTGTGATCTCGATGCCAGATGTGTGCTAGTGCTTCCCGTCACGCTCATGATGGAAAACAAAATGGACCGAAGGGGTGACTCTCTGATATCCTTGATAGGGATTCTACCCCCCACCAGTCTTGCTCCTGGGACACAATGGTGTGCCAGATACATGCCCACTTGCTCAGGAAGCGCCCTCTATCCAGAAAAAGATATAGGAACCCCTCTTTTTGAGAGGACAGTCAAGAAATATACGTCTTCCAACTTGATGTTTAGAAGCTGTGTCCCGATCCAGAACCCTTTCTCCGCGACATCCCATAAGCTGATTATGTACTCAAGCAGAAGGATTTCCTTCTTCATCTTCTGCAACTTGAAGAATTTTAGAAGGCCACAATATCTCAACGTGGCCCATGTACGAGGACTCCGCAAAGTGTCCAAATCATTGAGCTCATGCTCTCGTTCTTTCCACTCGATCATGGTCACCGAAATCACCTACAAACAAAAAAAAACAAAGAATTTCATTATTCAATTTTTCGGCAATTTCGGGAATTTCTTAAACAATTTAAAAACATGAAATCTAATGCCCATACTATTCAAAAAGGACCACGCCCTCTTTTATAATCATCACGCCCTCTCTTTACCATTCAATAGTCCTCACGCAACAATAAACGTTTTTAATTAAAATGATGTTCATAATGGCTGCGTGGGAATTTCTTTGAATTTCTTATGGATTCTTTAACAAAAACGACCCATCCACTTAAGTATTAAGGCATTGGCATCTTTTCTATCACCTTCTAAACACGTTTTTGCAAAAGAATGTCTCTTTCCCATCGTTTTTAATAGAGGCCGATTTGATTTTTTTGGAGCGACCTAGGGCTTCATTTTTTAAATTAAATACTGCTATCAAAATGAATATTAAACCATGTAATTGAAAGAAGGGGAGATGAATATCTACCTGGTCCAAACGACGAGAGAAACGGTCAACCGTAGCTCCGGTATCAAGTAAAACAAGATCCACCTCCAAAATGAGAATCTCCACTGCTACAAATCCTTATGCAAAATGAAATGGTAAATGAAATTTTTATTGTATTACTATTTATAAATTTCCATTTTTTATAAGGTATAGTTATTTGTGGGTTTCTTTGACAATATAATGGCTTCACTAAACCTCTGGATTGCAGTTTTGACACTACAGGTTTCAAAGCAGTTATGATCGATTATTCACCTTGTCACATTCATGAGCATAGTCTTAGTTCGTTCTCAAGCTCGAGAATATAAGAACGCACCGGGTAGACTTTTATCTCTTTTTCGGACCCGTATGGACACACGAAAAAGGAACCCCCTGGAGTCATATTTAAACTCTTTTCAAACTCTTTAAATATGAAAATATTGTTGAGTGATCTTGCTTCCTTTCACGCTCGTTAAAAGGTTCGAAAGGGCGTCTTTCGAGTGGTAGTTTATCTCTTTTTCGGCCTTGTGAGACTAACTGTATGAAAAAGGAGCTGACAGAGTTCTCTTTTAAGTGTTTTTCCAGACTCTATAATCATGAAAAACCTTCGAGTTTTCTGTCTTTGGACTCGCTAAAACAAACATCGACAGGCCCATACGGGACCAAACCCTTACTTCTTCTAGTTCGTTAAACAAAGGAAGACGAACTTACCGAAGGTGAGTTATATCTAGCATGTGTTACCCTCCTCGAGCTCATTAAATTAAAAATAGGTATTCGTCTATCTGGATGGGGGAAAATTTGAAAGAAGCAAGCCACGCAGTCTCTTGAGAACATTACCAAGTGATTCTTAGAGTCGCCCTTGAACATGACACTTTGTCTTTTGCACACATTATAATCCGCTAAACCTCTGCACTGAGCCAATCCTTTGAGTTTTTTTCACTCCTTTGGGTCACCTGACGTAAGTCACAGCATCCACTACATCATAAATTTTTGGTCCATGTCATGTTTCTGTCGTCGTGCCTCAGTGTTCAAGAGAAGTATCCGCCTCGAGTGTCAGCCATCACAAATATCTTGTCTCAATACCCATGTCAGTCCATGTTCATTTGATCTACCAATTACATCTCTATGTCTGTTTTGTGTTGTTGATGGGGGATACATTAAGGCCCTCCTTCGACGAGCCTATTCCTGTCGACTTCAACACATTATTCGGGAACTAGGCTTAGAAACCAGTTAGTAATTTGGGACCTGAATGCCTCAATGGCAGGCCTCCTCACATCCGACAGTGGGTTTACCTCACTGACCTCTGATCAGATGACTCCATGGATGTTCAACTCCTGCTCATCCATTCAAATTCGTTGGAATGTACTAGAGTACCTTGGGAATCATTGATATTAATGATGATCTCCCTCGCACTTGTTAACGGTTTACATCATTGACCAGTAATCAAGTGGTTTCTACCATGTTCGACATCAGGACATCTATTCACATGGTTAGATTCGTACTACATCGGGATC
>JASDQU010308009.1:25788-65957 GCA_032191745.1 Picea mariana | reverse complement strand
CTCTGAACTCAAACCAGAGTTCCTTCTGTGCACTCTATGCACGCTCTCAACGCCCTCCTGGTAGAGCTTGTATAGAACCCTCAGTGATTATGTTTTCTCTATGCCTTTATTTTCACATTCTTCACCTCCAAGGTGTTCAACAACCTTGAGGCTTCCTCCTGAGTCTAATACTTCCTTTGGTGCGCCCTCTTGGCACGTCTTTGTCTGAAATTCCGTAGAATTCAGAAGTGCACTCGTTGCACTAGCTTACAGAACCCGCAACATTCTGTCATGCAACCTATTGCATGAAGCCTCAAATAACCAGACCTGGAATCAAAGAACCCAACAGACAATGACTTCTATCTGTAACCTACAAATGAAAACTAACATACATCTACAGTGTATCATCAACACATAAAGACATTCATTCATGAACTCATTAACACATGAACAACAACATGCAGAAAAAACTGCTATGATTTTATTAATCAAGATTGCCTGATTACAATGTGCTCAAGCTCGGACTGCAACAGAGTCTCATCTTTCCTCTCTTCTCCAACCTATTCTCTCTATTCTTCTCTTTCTCTCTACTGACTAACTATTCAGATACAAAGAAGATCTTTTTTTTTACAAAAGGGGGCTCCTCGAGCTCTTCCCTCCATCCTCACCAACTCTCATTAATTTACATTCAATTTCATTGAATGGATGTCTAGTCTGAATCATATCTAGATCTCAACCTTATAACTATTTAAGGCAACCTTTATCTAAGCCTGAGCACATGCATGGCTTTTGGCTCTACCAGCCTTACAAACATTAAATACAATTTCAAATTTCAAAAACGAGAGTGTTGCGCCTCTCTCCTTCCATTGAATGTATGCTTGATGTGTTGGTCAGCTGGCGCTTGATGACATTGGAGTGATGCTCTTGCATCACTTATGTACATGTATTGAGATGACATAAGACATGAAGCTTCAGATCCTCTGTCTGAAACTCGAGGGAATTGTGCAGACATCGTGGGACACTCAGCGAGATAATTATTCCTGGGTCATGGACAGAGGCAACCTGGTCGAGATATAAACGCCACACATTACAATGTGGGGTGGATTCTTCCACTCTCTGAAAGTGCTTCTACCCACCTAGCTATCTTTAGAACCTCCTCACCAGATGGTTTCAGTTGTGATAACTATTCAATCAGTCCATCTAAAGATACATATAGGTATTCTGCAAATTGCTCATCAACTATCCAGAAGAGGTATTAGTTGTAAAACTCAATTCTATTTTATTAATGCATCTTCGTCGTGAAGTTGATTTGTTTGAGATTTATTCCTTGTACAAGGCCTTTCTTCGGGCCTTGACTGTTGAGCATAAAGTGGCTCACTGAATCCTCTCACCATAACATGGATATGACCCTTCTATTGTTGTCCCTTCTTAGGTTACCCCTACCTCCACCTCCAAACCTTGAATGACGCCCTGATGTACCTTCCACAAGACCAACTCGCATGCTTCAGCTGAATTTCGAGCACTTCAGAACCTTCACCCAAACAAAATTGTTTTTGAAAAGGTCACTCAGTCTAATTCCCCTAACCCTCCTAAAGTCATTTCTATTGAAAATCCTAGAGAAGTTGACCCATTTTTAATTCTGATGACCACCAATGAAAATAACACCTCTTATGTTCTCATGTTTACCCACAATTGTCAAATTAAGCATGGATTACCAACTCTCATTCTAGACAACAAAGCTAAAAAAACCTCATCACCAAATACTTGGTCCAACGCCTACAACTTCCAACTAATTTGCACCCTGAAACATGTCATATTGGATGGCTACAAAAGGAAGGCTCATGTCTCACTGTCTCTCAGTGTTGTGAAGTGACCTTTACTATTGGCCCTTTCTGGGATACTATGGTGTGTGATGTTTCTCCTTTATATTGTGCTGACCTATTACTTGGAATCCCATACCAATAGGCCCAAAACACTATTTATCATGATAAATTCCATATATACCACCTGTAACAAGAGGGACACACCTATGTACTCACCTCCTCTACTCCTCACTCCACACAGCCTCTAACCGGATAAGCCATCGTTAAGAAAGTAAATTTGAACAAATATGTTTCCTTGTGTTTGGTTTGTCCCATAAAACCAGACCATCTGATCAACCTAACACCTCAGGACATGGCTCCATCACTCCCAAAATTTGTCAATGTCATCCCCAACCCATGGAACTACCCTTGTATTGCTCTATTGGGTACACCATTGATCCCATTCTGGAAGCCTCTTTTCCTAATTCCCCTTCATATTGCCTCGCTCCCAAAGAGGATGATGTGATAGAATGCCAACCTGACCAACTTCTAAATTTAAGCCCTACTCCACCTTCATCTTCTCCTTGTGTGTATCCATCATTTTGTATGTCAAAGTGGGTTTCTATTCCAATAGTCTCCACCAGCAAGTTATGTACTCCGACACAAGTTCCAACATATTGTAACACTTTTCCTACCATATCCTCTTTTTCCAAACATATTTATTGAGAAATATTTAGGAAAAAAAATTTATTACAAATGCAATATAGCGGGGAAAAATATTATGTAGAGGCCTCCCTTCGTAGTTGGAGCAGATAATCAGATAAGGTTTATTGGACACACACGTTGTTCTTTCAGGGAGCTTGTATTAAAGGGAAATGTTAAGACAGATAATGAAGCTCTGGCGGATAAGTACCAAGTGGAGTTTTCACATCAACAACAACAAAAAAAACTCAACTCAATGTTCTACCCACACTTTCACTTAGTCCCAACTCCAGGTAGACGCTAAATTAACATCTACACTAGAACCTGCAAACCAAAGTCCTCATAAAATTCACACGCCATTGTTATTTCACCTATAAGAAAGTGTGTGGCTCTTGTGGGACAAGCATCGATTCAGAGGAAAACATCATTAGCTATGCCCACTCAAGTATGATCCTGACATAGTTCGAGAAGGCATTGGAGAGAATGCACTGCAAATTTCCTTATTTGTTTTCGGAAGCGGGGACGATTCCAAATCTAAATAGGGATGAATTGGGCCACCAAGAAGGGATTCCACCTTCCTTCACCGGCCAATAGGAGAGAATTAACATATTGTCAATAATTTCTATTGTAATCTACCCTTGCCAGTCAAGTTGAACAGGGCATGTTGAATAAAGTTTGGTATCTTAGTTTTTTTGGACACACCGACCACACTGAGCGAGGGGAGTGAGTCAGTGTGAGGTTATTTTTACACTTCTTAAAAAATACCTTAGTTAGAAATCACCATTCACAACATCATTACTTATTGCTTCCATTCACACTTAGTGGCTTGCATGTAAACATATCTCAATAACATACATCAACAATAAAGAACTATGAACCATCACAATAATGAACACAAGGAACGTCGGATATATGTGTAAATGTTTTGTATTATGTGTTACGGGAGACTAAAATCTCGATTTTTTATCAGCGCAAACTAAAATGAACATCAACTCAAAGAGAGAACCAACTCTCACTATAAGACCTAGCTTGCAGATCTCAGCACCAACTGAGAAGAGGAGTCCAATCCTAAAGTTACAAGACCTGGCTTATAGATAGAATCCAATCTGTCAATAGGTACACGACATGTCTATAATTCATCCCATGTATCTACGTGAAATTCATGTACTTCAACATGTGTATGTATGTGTCCTTCCCTCTGTCATCTTGCGTACACCTTCAGAAACTAGGGTTTTTGAAACTTCACAAATTTTCCCTTCATACCTTTTCTTCCTATGTCACATCCACCAATAACCTATCACTACAATCATCCTGTCACTGCTCAACCTGTACCATACTAACCACAAAACAACTACACCATCCAAAAACCTATGCATGCTCCTCGTGCATACATCATCACAAATCATAGATATCTCTCAACCATATCAAAATAGAACTACTCAACTAATCATCCATCATCTACCATATCCAAACATCACAACAACCATACAAACAATGCTTCAAGCATTCACCATACCATAAGAAAATCTAAGCATCAAAATAACATGTAAGCATACCGTAACTTTAATATCCAATCTGAACCTATAGAATGATATCATGGGAACTTGCTTCAAACTTCAGGAGCTTGGCACTAACATCCACTCAAATATTCATAACTTTTTTCACATGTATGTGACCTCCCTCTACTGCAGCATGCCTATACATGTGTCTTCCTTCATTGCATCCTGCTTACGTATATGACCTGGCCCACTACAACCTATGTACAACTTCAGAAAACTAGGGTTTTCTAAACCTCCGAAACTTTCATTGTCAAACTTCCTTGCCACCTCAGACTTCCAGAACTTCTGATGCGTTCATGAGTACCTGCAATGAACCTTACACAAAAATAGATCTTCAATATAATCCAAGGATTCATCCACATAAGAGACCTTTTCTCTCTTATTTATACTCCTTCAAGTAGCTTCCTCTAGGGTTTATATCCTAACCAACTTCCTTCTTTGGGGGCTAACCCACTTCTAACCACATTGTCCACTTACAACCATTTTGAATTCTAACAACCACTTTATCCACAAATAGTAAACTCTCCACATCTAGTTGAAAATAATTTATTTTTAATTGTTTTATTGTTGCAACCACTTAACCTATGACTAAGAACCTTGGTTGGTCAACTTCTTCTATAATCTTCTAGAATCGTTTGACTTATTTGACCTTCTAGGGTATTTTAGATAACTCATGAGGGTTCTCCAACCTCACATGGTTGTAACTCTCTAACTGTGAGGAGTTATGTGGCATTCCACATATCAAAGGAAATGGCATGATTTGTAATGTCAATAAAGAATGGTCTCATATGAAAATTCACTGATTTTAATTACATTATTCCCCAAACAAATGCTACATTGTTGAAGCTACCAAACCACAAATCTAGCTTGACCCAACCACTTAACCATTTGGACTTCACAAACTATCTTCCCATGAGTTATTTCACCATAAGGGGACCACTTTAAGTTCATCCATTTGGTACTTCCTATCAACCATGATATGACATCAATGATACAATGATACAACAATGATCGACCTTTACATTCATGACAATACATCACTATGACACCTCATTACATCAACCCTCTGACATCAATTACATCCATGACCACATGATCCAAAAATCAATACATCAATGATATTACTATGACAATACTTAACATCAACCCTTTTACATCAATCCTTTGACATCAATGACAACATAATGCAACAATCTCCCCCTTTGGCATGATGGAAACACCAACATTGATGTCAACAACAATCATTGATGGAAACACGTAGACATGGAAATTCTCATGCTCCCTCTATGATCATTTATCCTCACCAATGTTCATCTCACCACATCAATGTGACTATATCTCCCCCTTTGGAATCAATGAAAATAGGTATATCTCTTTGGGGATGCACCTGCTGACTAAACTATCCCTAAGGTTTTTCCTCCTCGTTGCACTGTCCCTGAGGTTTCTCCTCCTCGTTTCACTATCCTGTGGACTTCTCTCCATCTATCTGATGAATCTCTCCCCTTTGACAAGGGAAATCACTCTGATGTAATGTTGATGTTATGTCCTCCAATCATCTCTATCATCTCTCCACCTGGAATCATACATATATAACCAACCATGGGAAGAAGAATAACTCCCCGTGTGGGTACGTCTTCCCCTATCTTCTCTACAGAATGAACAATATCCTACCACTGCAATATGCTTCTACTGCAAATGCTACTGCTCAACCAGAACAAAGATCAACTTCTCAAGAGTGATCTTATCTTCTTATGACAATCCTTGGACCTTTCCATGCATAAAACTCATGCCATACCATACATCATGAAGCAAAATATATGTCAACAATGAATAGAGAATCATGAACAAAACATCAACCATGTACATCATGTGCCATATTGTGTGCAACCATGCACAACACCCATGTACATCAACCATGTACATCAATACCATACAATATACCATAAGATATCATCAATGGAGTGTATCAACCATATGCCAAGAACATGTTCCAACTGTATACCAACTATGTGCCTCAAACAAGTGTCATATCACTCATGATATGTCTCTACCATAAACCAAGTGCCACAACCATGTATCTCAACCATCAATATATTAACCAAGAATCATAAAAAGTGTCTCAACTATATCATCACATACATCTTGTACCAAAGCAAGTACATCAACCATGCACAAACCTCAATAAGAATAATCGCAATCAAGATGTGTTCCCATACATGTATGCCATGTCAACCATAAACCATGTGCCAATCATACTGCTAGCAAGTGTCTCAACCACTGTATCAAGTATGTACCAATCATGCATCAAATATATATCAAGCTATGACTCATCAATGATGTACAACATAACCACCTCATCAATTCATCAACTACATGTCCCAATATGTAGCTCAAACATATGACAAATACATACACCAAGACATCCAACAAATATGCCTCTAACAATACATCACAATATCTATCAATGGAGCTCACATGTGTACCAGTCATGTCTTACAAAATATATTCCTCAAAACCATTCACTACTACAAGTACTAAGAATCCAATATTACCTCTAAACATGTACCAAAAGTGTGCCTCAATAGATCAATGATATACCTCTATCTAGCATCACATCATCATGATATATCTCATAAAAAAGGTGCCATAACCTCACTGATAAAATACATAACCTAACGAGCATTGTTCCTTCACGGAAAATGCCTCAATCCACACTCTATGGTTAGTACCATGAATCTAATATAGGCATCAAGCATATGCTCCAACAATTAACCACATATTATCGCCATACATTCATCAAACAGGGATATAATCATGAAAACCTGAACCAAACCATCTCAGACCCTGCATAAACAAAGTTATACAATCAAACATTGCTACTACTCATTTGTACAACCCTCTTCTTGAGGCTTTTACCATAGGTATGAGACATGTTCCATAGACAGATCACGTATGTACATGACCTTTCTATAGGTCACCTCGCGTATGTGCACGACTTCTCTTACATGAACCTGAATTTTTCTCAGAAATATAAGTCTTAAACTTGCCTCATGGATACCATTTTGTTATGGTTTTTTAGTCTTAATCCACTTCTGAAGGTGTCTCTCTTCTGAATTTTCTTTGAGGTGTAGGGATGGCTTCTTGATGTCTTCTTTTCTTTGTTTCCTTGCTTAGTGTAGGAAATTGACTTGTAGCTTTACTTCCACATTTTGAGAATGAAGGAATTACCTCATACTTCTTAGAAGTGATAGCTTCAAACTATGCATCTTCCTTGTTGTATCCAAGACCTAATTTATCATCAGGTGATCTTTGACAATTCAAGATTTCATCCAAGATTTTTGAGTCATTCATGAAGCTTTTTGACTTCTCAATTTGGGTCTTCAGATTGACATTGACTTCAAGGATTTTGCTAAGCTCATCATCTATTTTCTTATTTTCTTTTGCTTGACTAATTATATCAGTCAGTAGTCTCTTGATCTCTTCTTCTTATTTCATGAGTATTTTTCTCAGTGCCATGGTATGCCTTTGGTAATTTTCTAGGGCTTCCTTAATGTATTCATCAAGATCAAAATCATGATCAAAAGTATACTTATCATCTTTTAACACATCTAAAACTTTATATTTAAGCTTCAACAAATCTCCCTCTTCATCTATAAGATAATAGTTAGATGATTCTACACAACCTTATTATACTTGTGTTTTCATGGATCTCCTTCAATCTTGTAAGGCTTATAATGAAGGCCTTCTTTGATACCAATTATTGGACACATTGACCATACTGAGAGGGGAGAGGTGAATCAATGTGAGGTTATTTTTACACTTCTTACAAAAAACCTTAGTTAGCAATCACCATTCACAACGTCATTACTTATTACTTCCATTCACACATAGTCTCTTGCATGTAAACATATCTCAACAACATACATCAACAATAAATAACTATGAACCATCACAATAATGAACACAAGGAACACCAGATATATGTGTAAACTTTTTATATTATGTGTTACAGGAGGCTACAATATAGGGGTTTTATCAACACCAATTGAACAGAGCATCAAATAAAAGAGAGAACCAACTCTCACTACAAGACCCAGCTTGTATATCTCAACACCAAATGAGAAGAGGAGTGCAACCCTCAAGTTATATGACCCATATTGTAGACAAAATCCAATATATCAATAGGTATGTGACCTGTCTATATTGCATCTCATGTATGTACATGACCTACATGTATTATAGCATGCGTATGTACATGTCCTTCCCTCTGTCATCATGTGTACACCTTCAGAAACTAGGATTTATGAAACTTCACAACTTATTCCCTTTAGACCTTTTCTGCCTCTGTCACATCCACTAGTAACCTGTCACTGCAATCAGTCTGTCACTGCTCAACATGTACCATACCAACCACAAACAAAACTACACCCTCCAACAAACTATGCATTCTTCTCATGCATACACCATCACATATCATATATATATCTCAACCATATCATAACATAACTACTCAACTAACTAGCCACCATCTACCATATCCAAACATCACAACAACCATACAAAGAATGATTCAAGCATTCACCATACCATAAGAAAATCTAAGAATCAAAACAACATCTAACTATACTAGAACTTATGTAGCATATCCAAACCTGTAGAATGATATCTTGGGAACTTGCTTCAGACTTCAGGAACCTGGCACTGGCATCCACTCAAATCTTCATAACATTTTTCACATGTACATGACCTCCCTCTACTACAACATGTGTATACACATTCCTTTATTCATTGTAGTTAGCGTATGTATGCGACTTGGCCCACTACAGCCCATGTACAACTTCAAAAAACTATGGGTTTTTGAACCTACAAAACTTTCTCCATCAAACTTCCTTTCTAACTCAGACTTGTGGAACTTCGGATGCATCCATGAGTACCTGCAATGAGCCTTACACAAAAATATATCCTCAATATGTTCCCAAGATTCATCCACATAAGATACCCTTACTCTCTTATTTATACTCCTCCAAGTAGCTTCCTATAGGGTTTATCTCCTAACTAACTTCGTTTTTGGGGGGCTAACCCACTTTTAACCACTTTGTCCACTTACAACCATTTTGACTTATAAAAACCATTTTATCCAAAAATAGTAAATTCTCGACTTCTAGTTGCAACTAATTTATTTTTAATTGTTTTCTTGTTGCAACTACTTGATCCATAACTAATCACCTTCACTGGTCAACTTCTTCTATAAGCTTCTAGAATCATTTGACTTCTTTGACCTTCTGGGTGCTTCTAGATAACTCATGAGGGTTCTCCAACTTCATATGGCCATAACTCTCTAACCGTGAGAGTTATGTGACGTTCCACATATCAATGGAAATGGCATGACCTCTGCTATCCATATAGAATGGTTGCATATGCAAATTCATTTATTTTCATTACATTATTCCTCATACAAACACTACACTAATGAAGCTACCAAACCACACATCTAGGTTGACCCAACCACTTAGCCATTTGGACTTCACAAAGCGTCTTCCTGTGAGGGATTTCACCATAAGGGGACCACTTTTAATTTCATACATTTGGTACTTCCTATCAACCATGACATGACATCAATGATACCATGATACAAAAATGTTCAACCTTTACATTCATGACAGCACATCACTATGACACCTCATGACATCAACCCTTTGACATCAATTACATCCATGACCACATGATCCAACAATCAATACATCAATGATATTACTATGACAATACTTGACATCAACCCTTTTACATCAAAACTTTGACATCAATGACAGGATAATGCAACAATCTCCCCCTTTGGCATTGATGGCAACACATAGACATGAAAATTCTCATGCTCCCTCTGTGATCATTGCTCCTCATCAATGTTCATCGCACCACATCAATGTGACTATATCTCCCCATTTGGAATCAATGGAAAAGGGTATATCTCTTTGGGGATTCTCCCCCTAAATGAACTATCCTTGAGGTTTCTCCTCCTTGGTGCACTGTCCTATGGACTAGTCTCCATCTATCTGATGAATCTCTCCCCTTTGAAAAGGAAAATCACTATGATGTAATGTTGATGGAATGGATTCCAATCATATCTATCATCTCTCCACCTAGAATCATACATCTGTAACCAATCATGGGAAGAAGAATAACTCCCCCTGTGGGTATGTCTCCCCCTATCTTCTCTATAGGATGAACAATATGCTACCATGAAATATGCTTCGGCTGCAAATGCTACTACTCAACCAGAACATATATCAACTACTCAAGAATGATATTCTCTTCCTATGATGATCCTTGGACCTTTCCATGCATCAAAAACGTGCCATACCATAAATCATGAAGAAAAAGATATGTCAACAATGAATAGAGAATCATGGACAAAACATCAACCATGTACATCATGTGCCATACTGTGTGCCAACCATGCACAACATCCATGTACATCAACCATGTACATCAATACCATACAATATACCATAATATATCATCAATGGAGTGTATCCATCATATGCCAAGAACATGTGTCAATTGTGTACCAACCATTTCACTGCCTCAAACAAGTGTCATAACACTCATGATATGCCTCTACCATGAACCAAGTTCCACAACCATGTATCTCAACCATCAATATATCAACCAAGAATCATAACAAGTGTCTCAACTATATCATCCCATACATCATGTACCAAAGAAAGTACATAAACCATGCACCAAAACTCAACAAGATGAACCATAATCAAGATGTGTTCACATACATGTATGCCATATCAACCATAAACCATGTGCCAATCATATTGCTAGCAAGTGCCTCAACCAATGTACCAAGTATGTACCAATCATGCATCATACTTAGAATTATTTTTACAATTTATTCATTCCATAAATTCCATTTGATTTCTAACATTTTTATCTAAGTGAATCACTTAAACTTCATTGTGCTCTCCTTTTACTCCTACGAAATTAGTACAAGTAAAGTAAATGGTATTTCTGGATTATACAAAAAAGGTATACATATTATGGAAAAGAACAACAACATCTCCTTAGATGCTCTTATTTATAAATTGGATGAACACATCTTGCAAAATTCTATAATCTAAAAAAATAAAAAAATAAACCTAGTGTAAAAGGAATACAACATATGCACTGAATCTTCTGCTCTTGTTATTGTTCAACATTGGCTATCATACTATTTTTTATCATTATGATCATTTATTTTTGTTGAATGACTTTCATTGAGTCTAGGAGGTAAGATTTTATCAAGACAAGAGTGCTTGGGGATGTGGTACATTGGAAGCTCTATCTCTTGGGTCTTTTAGGTGTAGATTTCTATGAAAAAACGATGCCCATGAAAATTTATCTTGCAATAGAATTGGAAAAAAACATAAAGAAAGGTCATTCAGAGAGTAGTTTGTTTTTCTCAAATCTCTTAATGTTTTGGCTATAGCCAATGATTCTCTGCATAGTAGACATACTGGTGGAACGCATCACAACACATATGCCCTTACACAACATTTAAAATTTCAATTTTCCAGAAGACTATCCAACTAGGATTTCAACTCAAGATTGAGGTACATACTTTTTTTTCATCAGGTATTGATTGGTAAAAAATTCAATTATAAGCACATAGATTTGTATAACTCATGGTGACATCTAACTAGTCATATTAACCCGAAGATGATCCAAAATTAAGGTTTCCACTAATGAAAACATTTTGGTTCGCCTAGGACTTTGGTTTTGCAATCGTAAGATGGATGCCAAGTATTTATAAAAACTACATAAATGCATATGATTTAGGCCTAAAAGAAGATTTGACCTACTCATTTTTATCCCTACAATAATGTAAGATCTTTGAGAGTATTCTCTAGCTTTTACTGGTTCTTCATGTATTTGGAAATAAGACTCTGGTCAAAAGAGAACAAAAACATTATTCAGTTTTAGATATGTTTCTTTAAGGACATAGGATTTTATAAAGGAATTACTCACAAAAAATCTATAATCCATCCTTTAATAGAGCATTTGGAAGTTCCTAGTGTGGCCATAACATTATTATTTTTTAAAATAGGAATCAATACTCATGAGATGCTCATTTATGAAAAAGGTAGTTTCGATAAGTAGACTAAAGTTATTAAGGGTGATGGTGATGGAATTGTGATGCAGGAGCATCGTTGGCAAGAACGTAGAAGCAGAACCACTCAACACGTGGGAGTTCTTCCATAACTTCAATGTTGGCAACTGCAACCAATTTTGAAATCCGCCTTAACTCAATGCCAGAATTTACCTTTGGAGGCATGCTTGAACCAGTGCCGAATTTTACCCTTTGGGGCACGTTTTGAAAATTGTAAATAGAGCAGGAGTTTCCACTACGACTCTGGAAGGCGACTGAACTAAGATAGCGTAGGATGAATTTTAGAGTAGGCAAGTAGCCAGGGGAAACCCTAGAAATATTTTTGAGTTAAGTAGAAGTTTGTACGCCCAGTTGGAAGAGCTGCAATACAGAGAGAAATTAGCTGTAAGAGAACTGTGAGTTAGCAGGAGGTCTCAGTTTTTAGTTACTATAATTTTGAATGTATTTTGTAGCCATTTTGGCACTTGTTAATATAACAGAAGGAAAATTGATCCAAATGTATGGTGTGTGGACTGTGTGTGTTTTCCTGTCATTTCTATTTTCATGAACAAGTGAATGGAACTGTGCATGTTAGTGTTCCAGTTTCAATTGTTTCTCTTCATTTGAAGCTCTGCAAGGTGTGCATCGAGCCAGAGAGGGACGCAAGGAAATCAGGAGGAATTTCTCTACGAGAAATCCCATGGATCTGAGTTATCAAAATCCCTTAGATGCAAGGAGTGCGCGGGAAATAGAAGTCTAAACCAGACGAAGCTCAGGAGGAATAACACTTTGGGAAAGTGATATCGAGATCCAGGAATCCATTTCCCGGGATAAGTGAAGGTTGGAACCTTCGAGGACTTAGAAAATATTCTAATTCGGGAAGATTAAAATCTCAGGAGGAATATTAGTCGTCGATTCCCAATAGATCTAGACCATTGGTTCATTTTGTGATATCATCTATCACGATTTGGGGGGGGCACAGAGGTCCTTGAATCCAAAAACCCTGAACCTCGAAATAGCGATCCACCAAGACGAAATTAGGACCATCGGATCTCTGGAGGCTTAGAACCGTCAATCTGCAGCGAGGGAGTGTTTCGGCATTTCAGCGGCCGGGTGGAGGAGAGAATAGATTTCGTGCAGGATGAAGTCGTGAAATGAGAAATGTCGAAATAATTGTATCCATTGGTCCAAGAGAGACCTGTGTCATAGATCTCGCATCATCGTGATTTTAGCGTTCATGACTTGGAGGGGTCAGGCGCCTTGTATCGCAGGCCCCGACACTGTGAACCGTGACACGCTTTCGTGGTAAATATTTTGGTCACGTGTGTTTGGTCACATGAGTTGGGAAAAGGGAGGAGCTAACCTCTGTTATCCCTCACCAGAGTTTCGAGACTTGGAGGAGTCAAGGACTCATCGTATTGCAAAGTCCAGGGTCACGAAACGCGGTGCACCTTTTGGGCCAAGTCCATGGTCATACCCATGGTCACAAGGAGTGGAGAGCGTGAGCCTAATGCTTGGTCGCGCAGGAAAACATAGAGAAGGACCTATGGATTTGAAGAGGGAGGTTCCAACTCAGAACCAGAAGATCCATTTCAGCCGCGAATCAGAAGATCCTGATCGGGAGGTCATGCAACACTTAAGAGGGATAAGGGAGCTGCATCAGGTGGTATCAAAGATAATTTTTCTTCGTCTGTATACTTCAGGCGAAATAGAAAGAGGAAGAGACAGATAACTTGGGGTTTTACTCTGTGTGTCACAAGCAGTCAACACAATTCCGCCAAGGAGACAAGAGGCACCTTTAGCCAGTCGTGCTATAGAGAGGGAGATGTGAGAACTTTGCGCCAGATTGGAAACAATGGAAGTAGCGCAGAGAAGAGCACCTAACACTAGGGATGTCAGTGATGTAGAAAGTGAAGAGGTTGAGGTTGAAGAAGCTGCAGGAGAGGATGTTGTAGAAGGAGATTTGTTGAAGGCAGTTTCCAGATTGGGAGACAGAGCTAAAATAGATGTTCCTATGTATGAGAGAAATCTAGATGCTGAAGAATTGTTGGAATGGATAAGATCCATGAGAAAACACTTAGACTATGAAGATGTCGATGAAGAGAAGAAGATGAAGCAGGCGGTCACTAGTCTAAAAGGGCATGCATCACTGTGGTGGGACAAACTACAGGATGAGAGGAGAAGCAAAGGAAAATAGAGGATAAAGGGTTGGGACAGAATGGTAGCCAAGTTGATGTCTAAGTTCATGCCCAAAGATTATCAGATAAATATGTTTAGGAAGATGAAGAACCTAAGATAGAAAGGGATGACAGTTAAGGAGTACACCAAGGAGTTTTACGGGCTGAACATCAGAACTGGACAACGGGAGAGGGATGAAGAGAAAGTCACCAGATACATAAATGGATTGAGATATGAGGTCTAGGACGAGCTCAACATGATGTCAGTCAGAACTGTGGAGGATGCTTATCATTTTTCACTGAAGGAAGAGGAGAAGTTGACCAGAAAACAAAGTCAACAAGGAAGAGGTAAAATATCGGTCCCAAGCAAGAGAAAGGGATTTAACCATGACAAAGAACATTAGTCTAAGGATGAGGATGAGAAACCACATAGTCATTCAGAACGAGGAGGAATTTCTCGAGAAAGACAAGGTGGTGGAAGAAACTCTTTTAGAGGAAGAGGCAAAGGAGGAGTAAGATGTTATGCCTATGGAAAGATAGGACACATGTCTTGGGAATGTCCCGAGAAAAATAAAGGATGAGGATAAGCTCACATTTCAGAAGCACAACGAAGAGATGTTGAAGCAGAAGGAGCAGAGGATGGAGCATCCCTGATTTTGAGAAAAGTTCTCTTAAAACCAGAGGCAGAAGTTGAAAAGCCAGTGCAGAGAAATAGTCTCTTTAGGACAGCTTGCAAGACTAAGGACAAAGTATGCAAGGTGATCGTTGACAGTAGGAGCACTGAAAACCTAGTATCCACAGAGATGGTGGAGAAATTAGAGCTGAAGGAAACTACACATCCAAAGCCATACAAGGTATCATGGTTGCAAAAAGGACACCATGTAACGATTACTAAACAATGTCTGGTTGAAATTAAGATAGGAGGTTATAAAGATGAAATCCTATGTGATTTAATCCTCATGGATGTATGCCATATTCTGTTGGGAATACCATGGCAGTTTGACAAAAATGTCATTCATGATGGGAGGAAAAACACATATACATTAGAGAAGAATGGTAGGACGCATATGTTGTTGCCAATGGAGGAGAAGAGAGTAAAGGAGGAAACCAACACAAGTATACTTCTCATGAGTGGGAAGGAACTCCTGAAATAAGTCAAGGAAGAATAGGAGATGTATTTCATTGTGGCGAGGAAGCCCAAAGTCATCCTTATGAGTACATCAATGGATGATTTGCCTGAAGAAGTTCAGGAGTTGCTGGATAATTTTGTTGATATAGTGGTGGATGAGTTGCCAAACTCATTGCCGCCCATCAGGAGTATCAGTCATCATATCGACTTGATACCAGGAGCAAGTCTATCAAACAAGGTAGTGTATAGATTGACACCTCGAGAGAATGAGGAAGTGAAGAACCAAGTCCAAGAGTTGTTGGATAAGGGTTTGGTCAGAGAGAGCTTGAGTCCATGCGTAGTACCAATTGTGTTAATCCCAAAGAAAGATGGAGGATGGAGAATGTGCACAGACTCGAGATCCATCAGCAAGATCACCATCAGGTACAGATTTCCTTTACCAAGAATGGATGATTTAATGGATTTCTTAAGTGGAGAAAATTTATTTTCTAAGATAGATCTGAAAAGTGGATATCACCAGATCCGGATGAGAGAAGGTGATGAATAGAAAACAACCTTTAAGACGAATGAAGGTATGTATGAGCGGTTGGTTATGCGATTTGGCTTAATGAATGCCCTGAGCACTTTTGTGAGGCTACTGACTGAAATTCTAAAATATTTCATTGGCAAGTTCGTGGTTGTGTATCTGGATGATATACTGATCTTTAGCAGGACTAGAGAGGATAATTTGAGGCACCTAATGCTAGTAATGAGGAGGCTACAACAGGAGGAGCTAGTAATAAATTTGAAGAAGTCCTCTTTTATGAAGACATAACTCATTTATTTGGGTTTCGTGATCTCTTCGAATGAATTGAGGATGGATCCAGAGAAGGTGAAAGCGATAAGAGAATGGTCATCACCAAGAAGCATGTTCGAGCTAAGGATATTCCATGGATTAGCGAGCTTCTATAGGAAGTTCATTAGAGACTTCAACGGAATTTGTGCACCAATGATGGATACAGTGAAGAAGCGGAACAAGTCCTTTAAATGGACAGAGGAGGCCAAAACGAGCTTCAATATACTGAAGGAGAAGATAACAAAATGACCAATTCTGATCTTGCCAAATTTTGAGAAGACATTTCAGGTAAGATGTGATGCAAGTGGAGTTGCAATAGGAGCAGTTTTGAGTCAGGATAATAGACATGTTTCCTATTTCAGTGAGAATATGAATGAGACTAACAAGAAATAATCCACATATGACAAGGAGTTCTATGCCATAATTCAAGCATTGAAGAAATGGAGGCATTATCTTGTCCCGCAAGAGTTTGTCTTGTATAGTGATAACCAAGCTTTACAATTCATAACCAAACAGGAAAAATTGAATCAGAGGCATGCAAAATGGGTTGAATTTATGCAAAATTTTACTTTTGTCATAAAAAATATTGTTGGGAATGCTAACAAGGTTGTTGATGCATTAAGCAGGAGATGTTTGATCATGCAAGAATTCTAGGTAAAGACCTTGGGATTTGAACACCTTAAGGACATGTATCATGATGATGCAGATTTCAAGGAGGCATATGAAGCATGTGCTAATCCTGTTTTGAGAGATAGAAGTCAGTGGATAGAATACATGACTCGAGAAGGACTTTTGTTCAAGGGAAATCAGTTGTGCATACCAAAATGCTCAATGAGGGACAATCTTTTGAAGGAGAAGCACAGTGGAGGATTGGCTGGACATTTCGGCCATGATAAGATGTTTGCACAATTGAGCAGTTCATACTATTGGCCAGGTATGAGAAGAGAGGTGATAAATTTTGTGAACAGATGTAGAATCTGCCAACATGCAAAGGGGAAAAGACAAAACACTGGATTGTACCAACCATTTCCAATACCAGAGAGGCCTTGGGATGCAATAAGCATGGATTTTGTGTTGGGATTACCAAGAACACAAAGAGGATTCGATTCCATATTTGTGGTGGTGGATAGATTTTCAAAGATGGCACATTTCATCCCATGCCAGAAGACCAGTGACACAACGCATGTTGCAAATCTATTTTTCAAAGAAGTTGTGAGATTTCACGGCCTACCCAGGAGCATTGTCTCAGACAAAGACACAAAAATTGTTGGTGACTTTTGGAGGACGTTGTGGAAGAAGATGGGGATGAATTTTTCCTTTGGATCAACTTATCACCCTCAGACAGATGGGCAGAATGAGGTGGTAAATATAATTTTGGGAAACTTGTTGAGGAGTTTAGTCACTGGACATCATAATCAGTGGGATCAGATTCTGCCACAAGCAGAATTTCCATACAACGATACACCAAATAGGAGCACTGGAAGGAGCCCATTCCAAATACTATATGAAATGAAACCAAGGGGAGTATCTAAGTTGAGAGACTTGGAATAGGGTGATATCAGGAGCGTTGGAGCAGAGGATTTTACTGCGGAGATGGATAAACTCCACAGCCAGATCAAAGGAAAGTTGGAGAGTTCTAACCAGAAATACAAGCACAGAGCTAATCATCATCGCAGGGAACTTCAATTTGAAGTAGGAGATCAGGTTTTAGCACATCTCAGAAAGGAAAGGTTCCCTAGGGGAACATACAACAAGTTGAAGATGAATAAGATAGGACCATGTAAGATCTTGAGGAAGTTTGATGCAAACGCCTATGAGATTGAGCTGCCAGATGGTGTGGGTATTTCACCCATATTCAATGTTTCAGACCTGTATCCTTACAGGAAAGATGACACAGAAGGGTCGGAAGATCAAGGAAAGATTCAGTGGGAGAAACATATGCATGTGGTAGAAAATCCGCAGATGGAGAAAATTGTCGATCAGAGGATTGGCAAGAAGACCAGAAGGAAAACCTATTTTGAGTATCTGGTCAAATAGAAGGGACACCCAATCGAAGATGCCAGTTGGGAAAACGAAGATGCTATCCAGAAGCAGGGAAAATCAGTAGAGAAGCTCATGGACAGGAGTCCATGAATTTTTTTCAAGGGGAGTATGATGCAAGAGCATCGTTGGCAAGCACGCAGAAGCAGGATGACTCAGCACATGGGAGTTTTTCCATAACTTCAACGTTGGCAATTGCAGCCAATTTTGGAATCTGCCTTAACTCAACGTCAAAATTTACCTTTGGAGGCACGCTTGAACCAGTGCCAAATTTTACCCTTTGGGGCACATTTTGAAAATTGTAAACAGAGCAGGAGTTTCCACTACGGATCTAGAAGGCGACTGAACTAAGATAGCATAGGATGAATTTTAGAGTAGGCAAGTAGCCAGGGGAAACCCTAGAAATATTTTTGAGTTAAGTAGAAGTTTGTACACCCAGTTGGGAGAGCTGCAATACAGAGATAAATTAGATGTAAGAGAACTACAAGTTAGCAGGAGGTCTCAGTTTTTGAGTTACTGTAATTTTGAATGTATTTTGTAGCCATTTCGGCACTTGTTAATATAACAGAAGGAAAAATAATACACATGTATGGTGTGTGGACTGTGTGTGTTTTCCAGTCGTTTCTTTTTTCATGAACAAGTGAATGGAGCTGTGCATGTTAGTGTTCTAGTTTCAATTGTTTCTCTTCATTTGAAGCTCTGCAAGGTGTGCATTGAGCCAGAGAGGAACGCAAGCAAATAGGGAGGAATTTCTCTGCAAGAAATCTCGTGGATCTAAGTTATCGAAATCCCTTAGACGCAAGGAGTGTGTGGGAAATTGAAGTCTAAACCAGATGAAGCTCAGGAGGAATAACACTTTTGGAAAGTGTTATCGAGATCCAGGAATCCATTTCCCGAGATAAGCGAAGGTCGGAACCTTCGAGGACTTAGAAAATATTCTAATTTGGGGAGATTAAAAGATCAGGTGGAATATTAGTCGTCGATTCCCAATAGATCTAGATCATTGGTCCATTTCGTGATATCGACTATCATGAGTTGGGGGGGGGACAGAGGTCCTTGAATCCCCAAACCTCGAAATAGCGATCCACCAAGATGAGATTAGGACCATCGGATCTTCGGAGGCTTAGAATCGTCGATCCACAGCGAGGGAGTGTTTCGTCATTTCAGGGACCGGGTGGAGGAGTGAACAGATTTCGTGTAGGACGAAGTTGTGAAACGTAAAACACATAAATAATCCTAGTTGTCGATCCAAGAGAGACCTGTGTCGTAGATCTCGCATCATCATGATTTCGGCGTTCGTGACTTGGAGGGGTCAGGCACCTTGTATTGCAGGCCTTGACAGTGCAAACCCTGACGCGCTTTCATGGTGAATCTTGTGGTCACAGGTGTGTGGTCACGTGAGTTGGGACAAGGGAGGAGCTAACCTCCGTTATCCCTCACCGGAGTTTCGGGACTTGGAGGAGACAAGGACTCATCGTATTGGAAAGTTCGAGGTTGCGAAACGTGGCACGCCTTTTGGGCCAAGTCCATGGTCATGCCCACAGTCACGAGGAGTGGAGGCGTGAGACTAGTGCTTGGTCGCGCATGCAAACATAGAGAAGGACCTGTGGATTTGAAGAGGGAGGTTCTCGCTCGAAACCAGAAGAGCCATTTCGGCCCCAAATCAAAAGATCCTGACTGGGAGGTTGCATAACCGTTAGGAGGGATAGGGGAGCTGCATCAAATTGTTCTCTTATGCATCTTGTCTACAATTATATCAAATTGGTCTACAGTAGTAGGTCAAATAATGAAAGTGGTGAAAATTCCCTAGAGTACTTATATTTCCATCCTTAAAGGCAACGATTTAATTCAAAAGATGTATGTAGATATTCTACGTGTGATATACATTGGAAGAATTCTATTCTAAAGTATTCAAACATGTTTCAAAGTACATATGATACTACATGTTATGAAATTCCAAGTATTTTGGACAGTTAAAAGATCCAATAGTTTGCGGTGTTTAAGATGTATTAATAATAATGGGGATTTTACAACCCCAAGGAAAGATGACGAAGCCATGTAAAATAGGGGAAAAAAAACATGTCTTATCCTCCTCTAATGGATATGGAATAAACTAACCTTTGTAAATTAGAACCAACATATGCCAAGTAACCATGGCAAGCTCGTCTTTGACATACCTGTAGCATCCCTCCTCACTACTAGAGACCCCATTCCAAAATACAACAATCCCTTCTCATCCACCTTCCTTTCTCTCTGTTATGTGTTATCATACCACTCATTTTCCCCGTCGAAGATGCAATCTCTAGGCTCCTTGGGAGTATTGTAGTATCCCTTTAAGGGCAGGTCGCCTTCGTCCCAGGTGCACTCTAGGGTTTTTTCCACACGACTTGTTGTGCGACTGTCTCCACCACCTCCCAATGCCCAAAACACATCATCACCTATCACCTTCTTGTCCATAATCTCATTGATCTCCTTATTTTCCATAATCTCACTGATCTCCTTCTTTTCCATAATCTCACCGACAATATTATGCAGCAATGTGTCGATCACATTATCCTATTGCAGACAGATACACATACATGTGGCACTTGTTGATACGTTGTGAATAGATGCATGGAGCACTTGTTTATAAGCTGCAGACAGATGACGAAAGGATATAGAGAACCTCCCCTTAATCACTAGGCTCCATGTAGTCGCATAGAATGGAGATTTTCTAGTCCACCGAAGCCTAGGCCTTGACAAGGATGATCACCAACCTGGGCTTCTTAATTGAGAGAAATAATTCCTTGGGAGGATTGTAGTAGCCCTTTAGGGGAAGGTAACCTTCTTCCCAAGTGCTCTCTAGGGTTTCGTTCGAACGACTTTTTGTGTGGTTGTCTCCACCTCCTCTCAGTTCCCAAAACACATCATCACCCATCACCTTCTTGTCCATAATCGCATTGACGAACTTATTGTCCATAATCTCACCGATGACATTAACCAACAATGCATCAAATCAAATTATCTGGTTGCATAAAGATACACATACATGTGGAACTTGTTGATACATTGTGAATAGATGCATGCGGCACTTGTTTATAAGCTACGGACAAACAAGGAAAAGCTCTATAGAACCTCCCATTAAAAGGATGCCTTTGGCGTAAAAAGAGAAAGTGGAAAGGAGAGAATATATCTCTTATAAATAAAGTCTACAAATATAGACTTTCATAAAAATATTTCATAATTTTGTATATTTTGTGTATGATACCAAATATTTAATATAATTAGATTTTTTTACTACTAAATTATCTATTGGAATTTATTTGAGATGTATAGCAAAGAGAATTAAATGTAAAGTGGATCAAGGAAGTGGCATGTATGAATTAGAAACAAGAGAAAGTAGAAAGAACATTAACAAAAAATGATGGTTTATCTTCATTGTTGAATTAAGGAAATCTCGTGTGCCACTTAGGGATGCTTAGGATGAAGTGGCGTGGTCATTTGGTAACTCGGGTGGAATTTATTCAACCAAGATAGGGTACCTTGCTCTTCAGGACCCAGGACCAGTGAAAGAATATTTATGGGTATGCAAATTATGGAAAGTTAAAGTGCCACCCAAGGCTATAATATTTTTTTGGTTGGTGCTCAAAAAGAGGGTTTTAACTTGAGACAGACTTTAGTTAAAGAACAAGTTTGGGGTGAGGCTTTGTATGCTTTGTTGGAACAATGAAGAAAATAATGACCATATCTATCTAGAGTGTCAGTTTACAAAGAAAGTGTGGAGTGAGGTGGCTTTACAGTTGACCAGAGGGCCCTTAGGGGCTAAGTCCTGTGTAGAGGAGTGTTTTTGGGGATTTTTCGAAAGAAGTGGCCTTAGGGAGATTAGATCTCTTCCTATCCTAATAGCTTGGATATTTGATTGTCTTGGAACAATAACATATTTTAGGATAACTCGTATCCCTCGTACAGGGTTGTTTTATAGGTTCTTGGTTTGCTTCCTTTTTACAATATTGTTCCTAAGATAAAGGAGGCTCAATTTTTAAAGGAATTGGATATTAATAAGGAATTTATATGGGGTTTCTTTGATGATGCCTGCTAGGGTCCCGATTACATATACAACTTGGTGTTTGTTTTATATGTTTTTTATTCTCACTTCTTCACAAGCAAGGCCAATCTTGGACAAGGTTCATACAACCAAGGTGAATTCAAAGTATTGTTCTTCCTTCTAAAATGTGTTATGGACAAGGATATTTCTCATTTGCAGGTTTTTGGTGATTCTTCCTTAACCATTGACTAGATGAATAACATGATACAAGTTCTTAGTATAGGGATGCTACAAGTGGATCAGTTGCTAAAAGACACTGCAAAATTGTTCTGTGGGATCAATTTTGTGCATATTTTCAAAGAAATGAACTCTTTTGTACACTCCCTTTCCAAGGAGGCTTTAATTCTTGGGATAAAATGATGTGTTATAGAAGAATTTGTAGATGGACAAGCAATTTCTTTGTCTAACTGCAACATTCTTGAACTTTGATAATTTGTTTGTTTAGTAATATGTTGGAAGTGACCTAATATTTTTTGGGTCTAGATCCATTAGAGATTTTGTAAGCTCCCTGCTTCTCTTATAGTGCATATGCACCTAATGAATGTACTTTGTATTGCACTGAAATATAAGTATGATTTTTTTTCTTGAAATTTGTTTTTCAACATATTAATAAATTAGTTATTCTAAAATTGACCAACTTTTTATCCACCATACACATAATATTATCTTTTCCATATCTAAAAACTCAAAAACTCCCAAAACTTTGATCCATCATATATATCCTCTTCCAAACATTACAATGCAAAAAATAATATATTTAAACATTTATGAATAGTTGTTTAGTCCCACCTACATTGTCTTGAGAATTGACAAACAATTACATTACTATACTTGTCATTGATGAGGTATATTGGAATCGCTTTGAATTCAAGTTGGTTTGAATTTCAATTCATTTCTTTTGATACATTGTGAACCTCATCCCCTTTGAAAATTATTCCTTTATTAGTCCTTCCATGGGACTATAACAATGAGTTTGTTTTTGATGTGACATTATTTTTCCTTTTACAATAAATTTGTGTATGCAATGTAATGTTTAACATACGAAAACAAATATATATTTTGGATATAATAAAAATATTTGTGTTTCTCATTTCTAATTGGTTGATAGAATTGAAGTGTTATTTCTCCCTTCATGTCTTTCAATATGTATAATTAATTACATAATCAATGAATTTCACCAATCACTGCATCTAAATATAAAAAATTGTACGGTGTATTTATTATTATGCATTATTATATTTATATTATATTTATTATTTAATATATTATTTATTATTATATTTATTATATTTATGAATATTATAGTTCCATTCAGCTTACAGTTTAATATACATTTTGAATAACAAACAACCCTCAATTATTATCTTATGAGTCCATTTACATTTTTTTGTTTTTTAAAGGACAAATTGTGTATATTTATGTACAATATCACTAAATCACATTCAACTTATTATTTTTTATAAACCTAAATCACACTCAACTTATTATTTGCTATAGATCTAAATACATGTGTTGTCCCATTTTTAGTTTTAATTTTTTTAAATAAAAATATTTTTTTATTTATAAAATTTATAGGGTAGATTTTTTAATTAATTGGAAATATTGATAAAATTGTTTTAATTTGGTTTTGATATTTTTTTTTCCAAATAAAAAAATTATTTTAAAGTGTTTCGCATTTTAATATAACTAAGTTATTTATTTAATCATAAATATATAATAAAATTGTTTTTATCACTAATGTGAAAATTAATTAGGTGATATTAGATAGCATTAACAATTTCTTATATAAAAGTTTAGAAAAGTAATGTATGTTCTAGTTCCATCATTCTTTGGAGTGTTAAGGATAGGATTAATATGTGACAACTTTTATTCATCAATTTATTTTAAAAAGGTTTTGAAGAGTATATTGTTAATAGTTGCTAACATCTATATTTGTACAATTCTACTTCAACTTTTAAGATATGGAGTATGCATTATCACTTATCTTTGTTTTTAACCTATATCTAAGTATTAAAAGTTTCAAATGTTTCATAATTACTTTAACTTTTCACTTGAAGTACATACAACTACTAAGAAACAGGTCTAAGCAGTTTTGTTGTTAATTTCACTTTTTTTCCACAAGAAAAAATCTCATTGTATTTATATAATGTTTGGTATATACCAAAATATTACAAGACTGCTTTCCAACAGTGAAAGTAAGACCATCGTCCTTGGATTTCTGATAAAGTAACATATTAGACAGTCAATATTGAGAACACTCAGTACAGATTTGTAAATACTAAGTCGCTTCCATCCAACGTTGAGAGATGTTACAACAGTGTTTTATACAAAAACATAGTAGAGTACTCCACCACTAATGGGAAATTCAAAATGTACGCAAAACGTGTGGGCTAGTTACTTCTCTGGTGGTCCTAATAAAGTTTAAGAAATAGTGTAGGCCCCTCATAACCATCTATCCACTTGTGATATTTTATTATCGCCTCCTACTCCTGTAGTGATCTCTTTGATAGAAGGTCAGCGTCCATATTTGATTCTCAGAAAATATGTGTGTAGGAGATCAATGTAAAGTCATTGTTGAGCTCTTTGATTTTGTATTTCCAACATTCAAGGGCATTTACTTATAGTTTTCCTTTGTTGTTTATCCAATCAATTATAATTCTTGAGTCTCCTAGTACCTGCAAATCCACAATGTAAATCCTTGTTGCCAAGGTGACTGTAACCCAAACTCCAAGAAGTTATGCTCTTGTATTGGTGCTTGCACCACAGTTGAAAGTCCACTTATATACTGTGTGTTCATCGGTCCTTATCAAACCTCTTTCTCCACTTGTCCATTGTTTTGGGTAGCACCGTCAAACCAACCTGTAGTCCTCCCATTTTGTATTGAAGGATTTATAGATATTTGAGTTGGCTCATTTTGCATCTTGGCACATTCGAGCTCCCAAGAATCTTGTAACAAACAGTGTTAGTAGATGGACTCCCATGCTCAAAGATTGTCTTATTACGTTATAACCAAATATGACAGCTGACCAGGCAAGGAAGATGTGAATACTTTGTCTCCTTCTTTGCCCAGTATTCAAAGCAATTGCTCATGGAGTTTCCCTCCAATTTTTTCCTTAGCTTTAACTCTTTTATAATTCTACTCCAAATCTGTTGGGTGAATACACATTTTACTAATAGATGGGTAATTGTTTCAAAGTCCTTTTGACATAAGTCACAAATGTTTGGTCCTTCCCATCCTTGATTTTGTAGATTGTCCCAGGTGAGTATTTTGTTTTCCACTGCTATCCAAATAAAGAGCTTGATTTTTTGTGCAATATTCCATTTCCAAATGTTCCTCCTCCGTCATGTACAATTTTTTTTCCAGATTTTTGTTGCTAAGGCCTTGTATATATATTTTTAGTATAATTACCCTTGACTTATCTCCCCCAATCCATTGTAGCTCATCAACATGGTCTTGTAGTTGGATCCCCACCCCAGGTAGTTTCCTGCAATATCGATCCCATTCGACTGCCATGTTCCCCATGAGACCAAGCTCTGTACTACCCTTCCACTGAGTGAACAGGGTCCCTGGATGTAGTGTTCCCTTGGTCTGAAAGAGAAAATATATATTCTGTTGTTTTAGGGAAGCAAGGAGTTCTTGAGACAGAAAAGCGGAAGTCCCCATCCCCAGAATTAAGTCCTGACCAATGTGGACTGAATGACCAGATCCTAGCTTCCAGCACAACCAATGTTGGATAATATGCAGTGATTTTAGTAGATTTTTCCATATCTTAGATGCATTTGTCGATCTAATGGTAGCTAGCCTCAACCATGTCGATACCAAGCAACATGGAAGGTATTTTCCCATTATGACACTATGCCAAATTCCATCGTTAACTAGCACCCGCCAAAGTGAATTTGTCTCCAGCGCTTTGCTAAATAAGAAAATGTTCCTCAATCCCCAAACTCCTAAATACTTCGTTCTTGCAATGGAATCCCAGCCGCTGAGATGCATATGTTTTTTATCACTACCTCCCGACCAAAGAAACAAATATATTAGTTGTCTAATCTTGTTGAGGGAAGATACAGAGATGGCAACCAATGCCATCCAGTATACGACTTGGCTCTCTAATATAGATTTTATCAGGACAAAGTGCCCCCCAAGCGAAAGCCATCTGTTACACCAGAGCTCGATTTTTTTTTCAAATTATGTAAGTAACCACCTCCAGTCTTCCGCCTTATCTCTGTCGGACTTGAGAAAATAGCCTAGATATCTAAAACCATCAGTGAGATCAATGAAATTGTAAGGGAAGGTCGCTTTGAAGGTTTCTAAGTCTTCCCCTTGGAGCCCTGAGTAATGAAAGGTGGACTTTGACATTTTAATATGCAAACCCGACGCTTTGCAGAAGGTTTTTATGATAGATTCAATCTCCCTCCATTCCTACAGATTTTCTTTTGTCATTAGAAGGACATCATCCACGAAGAAAAGATGGAGGATCTTTACTAATCTTGTAACCTTTACCCCAGTTATTTTCTCTTCGGCCTGGTTGTTATTTAGGAGCAGACTTAATCCTTCCATCACTAATATGAACAGTAAGAGGGAGAGAGGGCATCCTTGCCTCAATCATCTTTCACTCTGGTCGAAAGAGGTTGTCTCCCCATTAATCAGGACCGCAATGGTTGCACTGGTCATGCAACCCATTATCCACTTGGTGATCGGAATTCCAAAACCAGTTTGTATAAGAATCATTCTTAAGAAGTCCTAATTAATACAATCAAATGTTGTGTAGGCATTTTTGGACAGTACCAATGACATCGAGAATCTGTTGTCTTTTTAGAAAACTGAATTGTTCGCCAAATAAGATCCTAGAGAGAATAGGCTTGATCCTATTCACTTGTTCATCTCCTTTTCATAGATATATAATAATTGGCCTCTATTTAACAATTTTTTTTAAGTTTTTACATAATTAATCTCAGTTTGTTTTACGTTATAGCTATGTGGAGACAATTAAATGTAAAATGCAGAGAAAAAAAGTGACAAATATAAATGACAAGCCAAAATGCAGAGAATATATGTTTCTTATAAAGAAGAGAATAAAAATATAACGATGGGCCTCCTCCGTTTAATGGTTCCTTTTAAAAATGCTATATAATTAATTTAAATATGTTTCATGGCAATCGCCACACAACCATAGCGTGAGATGGAAAGCGGAGGGAATTAAATGTAACTTAGACAAAGGAAGTGGCGTAGATAATATAAAAACAGAAAGTGCAAAGGAGAGAATATATCGCTTATAAAGAGAGTACAAATATAGATTTTCATAAAAATATTTCAGATTTTTTATATTGTGCTTATGATACCAAATATTTAATAAAATTAGATTTTTTTATTACTAATTTTTTTATTAGTATTTATTTGAGATGGAAAGCGGAGATAATTAAATGTAAAGTGGATAAAGAAGGTGGTGTGTACGAATTACAAAGAATACAAAGAGAAAGTAGAAAGAATATTAACCAAAAAAAAATGATGAGAATATATATATTTTTTTATAAAAAATATAAATATAATTTTTTTTATAAAATTATTTTATATTTTTTATATTTTATGAATGATATTAAATATAATTGTTTTTTTGTTTTCTATTTTTTTTTTTGCATATATATTGATAAGTTAGAAGATCGTTTGGAAGAAGCAGGTTGTGTCTTTTCAACTCTCACCGGTATAGTGATCAATCTTCTTGTTTATGTTCATGATATCATACTTATGGTGTGGAGTCCTCAACATTTCGGAAAGCAACTAAGAATCCTCAAAGATTTTTTCTCCAATATGGATATGATTGTTAACACTGATAAAACAAAAATCATGATCATTAAATCCAATAAGATTAGTCATGATACTTTTGAATATGACAACAACAATTTGGAGGAAGTGACTTCATACAAATACATTGGAATCGATATTCACCACAAGCTCAACTAGAATTATAGCATTGAGAAAAGGATAAATGGAGGATGAAAAACTTATTATGGACTTGAAAACAATTATAAATCAATTGATCTTTGGTTATGGGATAAGAAAAAGCTCCTCTTTGAGATTGTTGTTACTCTTGTTATTCTATATGGATGTGAAGTTTGGGGATACAGTATCTCTCAATAATCATGGAGAAAGATAGAGCAAACCCAAAATAATTTTATAACCTTTACTCTTAAAATTAAAGGAAATTCTCCATATCATATCCTCCTCTTTGATGCAATCATTTCCCCCATTGAGAGCATAGTTATGACTAGATAACTAGTGTAGAAGAATGCCTTAAACAACATGGAAGACAAGAGACTTCCTCAAATTGCTTCAAAATCCAGCCATAACCACCTTCGACTAAAGAAGGGATGGCATAAAAATGCCCAGTCTTGGCTAAGCCATTGGGGAATCATGGAAGAGACCATTTTGCATAATTATTAGAATATGTAATAACCACTTCATCTATGTAGAGAGTTTGGTTAGGTCTAGTTGGTTGTGAGAGAGATTCTCTCCAACTAAGAGTGCTAGAATAGTGTGAGGTTGAGATATTCACATGATTGTGTGATCAAAGTAGTTTTTCTATCTTGAGACAAAATCTATTGTATTTATATGTATGATTACGTTAATGCAAGTTGTGCTTGTACGTTATGAAGTTTTAAGTTGGTATCAGAGCATTAGGGTTGGGTGTGAATCCCTCACGGGAGTGCCCAGGCACATGTGGAGATTAGAGTAAATTATTGGGTGATTGGAGTTATTCGTTGTTGTGAGTAAAATCGTTGAATTGGTGTGGTCTTGGTATATTGTTGTCGTTGTTCCTGTAGTAGTTCTTAATTGTATTTGTGTGGAAGAGTCAATTAGCGTTGTTACTTGTAGAGATCTTGTGTAACCATAAAGATTGTTGAATGAGATCATCTACGGGAAAATTATTGTTAGTTGTTTCAAACTCGCATACAATATTGGTGGGATCTACATACGATTGTTTCGATCAATTAGATTCCCCGGTTCACTGAATTTGAATTAATAGTTGTGCGTTGATGAGAGAGCAGTTGTTTCCATTTTCTTGGAGAAAATGTGCAAAGAGATACCGTTCAGGACAATTCTGTAGAGCATGAGTCGTGTGTGGCTTTGCGTTTGCACAGATTGGTGGACCTGCATGTGCATGCCTTTTATGGGTTTGACATGTGCATGATTGTTGGAAATCGATGTATGCGGGTGTTTTTAGTTGTCAAAGCTGTAAAGGAAGATCGAGGAATTGTTATTTGTTGAAGCGTGGAGTAATTTAGCATGCAAACTTGTGAGAGGGTTTCATGAAAGCATCGACGTCCTGCATGAGCATGCAAATAAACGTGGTGACTTGTGAGTGTTGGATTAATCAGAGGGGGGATGAATCAGTAATAGAGAAATTTAATCATTTTTAACCATAAAATGCAAGTGTTATATCAATGTAGCATTATCATCCAATAGTTGCAGAGTAAATAAACAATGAACAAGTGAGAAATCATACACATACACAGTACACCAGTGTTTTTAAGTGGAAACCCAAAGTGGCAGAAAACCACAGAATGTTTTTTCTTATATTTCTTTAACAATTACATTCATTGGAAGCACCAAATTCCTTTATTTTCCAGCTGCAACTGGAAGGAGGCTCCAACCCCCTAGTTTCTCAGGCTACAACATGAAGGAATATCCAACTCCCCAATTCTATGGCTACAAATAGAAGGATGCTACAACCCCCTATGTTCTTCGGCTACAATCGAAAGGTGGCTACAACCACCTGTCCTTTCCCTGTCCAACCGCCCTGGCGTAGAAGTAGAATGATGGAACCACTATCACACTATCACTGTGAGATATACTACTGTAAACATGTACCAATCAATCTGTAATCAACATGTCTCAACATGTACCAATAACATGTGCCAACATGTACCATACATCAAACTGTACCTCAACCTGTACCATAAACAAATGCATCAACCTGCACCTCAACTTGTAATCAACCTATACCATAAAAAATTACATCAACCATGAACCAACCTATACCATCAACGAGTGCATCAACCATGCACCAAATATGTACCAATCATGCATCAAATACACATAAACTATGACTCATCAAGATGTACCAACATAATCAACTATACACCTCATGTATGTGCCAACTCATCAACTACTTGTCTCAACCATGTACCTCAACCATATACCAAATACATATACCAATATAACCATCAAAATTTCTCTAGCAATACATCACACTATCCATAACCAAATACCATAAACCATTACATCAAACCATGTGCCACAACCTCACTGGTATACAACCTCTATCTGTAACATACCTCAACCAAAATCTCTCATCAACTTCATCATCCAAATTTGATTTGTAACTCTATAATAGACCTGGTGTATATGATCACATACCTACAAATCTTCCTTAACTTTAACAACAAGAGACTAACATTTTATCAAACTTTACTTTAGTCTCACATGACTAATTTTGAATTAGTCAACAACCCTAACTTGCAATAATCATAACTATGTACCTGTAATTAATAAAGATTTGAAAATGGTACACAATGTTCTTCAATGTCTTTTGTGCAATTCCTCAATATTTCACTACTTGGAACCTCTCAGAAAAGGAGTTATCACAAAAATGATATTCCTTGTTGAATTTTGTCTTATTTTAGAGATCGAACTTGTATAGAATGCCCCACATGAAATATGTGTTGTATAGATATTAAAATGGTACAAAACATACTACAAACTGTACTATAACAAATACATTTGGTCTTACTAAATTTGGATCTGTTACAAAGAAGTTATGACGTTTTTACCCGAAACACATGTTTTAGACTAGTTTCAGGACTAGCCACAAACCCTATTTTCCATGGAGTGTAACTCCAAAAGTACAACGACCCACAAGCTGAAATTTTTATCATAGCTACTTGGATATGTTGCTTCAACGACCTCCCAATTTCACGGTCTGAATCATTCTAGAAAAATATTTATTGCAAAAATGGTGAGATGACCTGTAAATAACATACCTTAGAAAGCATCATCAAAAGAATTTATCCTCCCTTGAACTTCGACCTTATTTACTTCACCTTCCCTCTGAAATTCGGCTTACATATCCTTTGGTTATGTCAGTCACTTGTAGATATTCAATATGCTAAAGTGTGATTAAAAATGAGAGACCCTTGTCTATTTTTTATACTTTCATGTAACTTCTTCAAGGGGTTACCTTCTAACCACTTGTCCACTTAGTAATTTCTTCTCAAAGTTGTAAAGGAAGATCAAGGCATTTTTATTTGGTGAAGCGTGGAGTAATTTAGTGTGTAGACTTGTGAGAGGGATTCTTGAAAGCATCGATATCCTGCGTGAGCATGCAAATCAACGTGGTGACTTGTGAGTGTTGGATTAATGAGAGGGGGGTTGAATCAGTAATAGAGAAATTTAATCCTTTTTAACCATAAAATGGAAGTGTTATATCAATGTAGCATTATCATCCAATAGTTGTAGAGTAAATAAACAATGAACAAATGAGCAATCATAGACATACACAGTACACCAATGTTTTTATGTCGAAACCCAAAGAGGGAGAAAACCACATAATGCTTTTTCTTATATGTCTTTAAGAATTACATTCATTGGAAGCACCAACTTCCTTTATTTTCCAACTACAACTGGAAGGAAGCTCCAACCCCCTAGTTTCTCAGGCTACAACCTGAAGGAAGCTCCAACTCCCCAATTCTTTGGCTACAACTAGAAGGAGGCTACAACCCCTTATGTTCTCCGGCTACAACCAAAAGCTGGATAAAACCACATGTCCTTGCCTCGTCCAACCGATCTGACGTAGAAGTAGAATGATGGAACCACTGTCACACTATCACTGTGAAATATACTTCTGTAAACCTGTACCAATCAACCTATAATCAACCTGTAACAACCTATACCAATAACATGTGCCAACATGTACCATACATCAACTTGTACCATAAACAAATGCATCAACCATGCACCAACATGTACCTCAACCTGTAATTAGCCTGTACAATAAACAAGTGCATCAACCATGCACCAACCTGTATCTCAACCTGTACCATCAATGATTGCATCAACTATGCACCAAATATGTACCAATCATGCATCAAATACACCTAAACTATGACTCATCAAGATGTACCAACATCACCAACTATACACCTCATATATGTGCCAACTCATCAACTACTTGTCTCAACCATGTACCCAACATGTACCTCAACCATATACCAAATACATGTACCAATATAGCCATCAAAATTTCTCTAGCAATACATCAAACTATCCATAACCAAATACCATAAACCATTACATCAAACGATGTGCCACAACCTCACTGTTATACAACCTCTATCTATAACATACCTCAACCAAAATCCCTCATCAATTTCATCATCCAAATCTTATTTGTAACTCTATAATAGACCTGATGTATATGATCACATACTTGCAAACCATCCTTAACTTTAGCAACAAGAGACTAGCATTTTATCAAACTTTACTTCAGTCTCACTTGACTAATTTTGGATTATTAAACAACCCTAACTTGCAATAATCATAACGATGTACATGTAATGAATAAAGATTTGAAAATGGTACACAATGTTCTTCAATGTATTTTATGCAATTCCTCCAGATTTCACTACTTGGAACCTCTCAGAAAAGGAGTTATAGCAAAAATGACATACCTTGTTGAATTTTGGCTTATTCTAAGATCAAACTTGTATAGAATGCCCTGCACAGAATATTTGTTGTATAGATATGAAAATGGTACAAAACATACTACATATTGTACTATAACCAATACATTTAGTCTTACTAAATTTGGATATGTTATGAAGAAGTTATGACATTTTTACCTGAAACACATGTTTAGACTAGTTTCAGGACTAGCCACAAACCCTATTTTCCATGGAGTGTAACTCCAAAAGTACAAAGACACATAAGCTGAAATTGTTATCAAAACTACTTGGATATGTTTCCTCAACGACCTCCCAATTTCACGGTCTGAATAATTCTATAAAACAAGTTATTGTGAAAATGGTGAGATGACCTGTAAATAACATACCTTAGAAAGCATCATCAAAAGAATTTATCCTCCCTTGAATTTCGGCCTTCTTTACTTCACCTTCCCTTTGAAATTCGGATCACATATCCTTTGGTTACCTCCGTCACTTGTAGATATTCAATATGCTAAAGTGTGGTTAAAAATGAGAGACCTTTGCCTCTTATTTATACTTTCATGTAGCTTCCTGAAGGGGTTACCTTCAAACCATCTTAACCCACTTTCCTTATTTTAGGGATAACCTATTTCTAACAACTTGTCCACTTAGTAATTTCTCCATTAACTTTATTATTTAAAGAGTTTCTTTTGTATCCACTTTGACTTATAGTACACTCATCACTTCACTTTATTATTTAAATTTCCTTCTAACCATCTTAACCCACTTTCTTTATTTTAGGGCTAACCCACTTCTAACCACTTGTCTACTTAGTAATTTCTCCATTAACTTTGCTATTTAAATTACTTCTTTTGTATCGACTTTGAATTATAGTACACTCATCACTTCACTTTATTATTTAAATAATTTCTTCTTTTCAACCACTTTGACTACTTTGACCTTTTGGGGCTTCTAGATGACTCATGAGGGTTCTCCAACTTCACATGGCCATAACTCTCTAACCGAGAGGAGTTACGTGACGTTTCACATACCACTATAAATGATATGACATGTACTATCCATCTAAAATAGTCTTTCCTACAAATATATCAAAACTCATACCATTATCCATCAAACAAACTTGGGTCCATTACCCAAACCTTTGTGCTACCAGAATTTGCTACCAAACTTTATTCAAGGGTTGACATCAATGAAAACCAACCCAATCAATCAACAATCTCTCCCTTTGGTATTGATGGAAAACATATGATGAAATACTGAAGTCGTATCACTCATGCTCCCCCTGTGACCATCGCTCCCTCTGGAACCATGCCTCTGTGCTCTTTCTCCAAGCATTTACCTTTGCATTTGATAAATATCTCCCCCTTTTTCATCAATGACAAAGCTATATTTCCATCCAGGGTTTCTCCCCCTGACTAAACTCTTTCTGAAACTGATCTCCCAACCCGAACTATCCTCTTTATGGTGTTTCCTTGTGTAAATCTAAGACATCTCAGATAAGCATTCAATACCATTCATTTTGGAGTATAAATTACTCGGAGTCTCTAGTGAAGATACTCAAAGGATTCTCTTGGAAATTACTTGTTCTTTTGTTCCCACATATTCAACTATGATGTTATTCTCTGCAACATGTTCCTGTAGAAAGTGATACTTTATTGGAATGTGCTTCAGCTTGGAGTGCATCACCGGGTTCGTTGAGATACTGATGGCACTTGTATTATCACAATAGATTGGAATGGACTCATCATACTCAAATTGTATATCTGTCAAAGTTTGTTTCATCCATAGAACCTGAGTACAACATCATGTTGCTGCAATATACTCTACTTCGACTGTAGATAAAGATATCGATGATTATTTCTTGCTTAGACAAGATACTGAACACTCACCCAAGTAGAACGTTGCTCCATTGGTGCTTCGTCGGTCATCAATGAAACCTTCCCAATCTGCATCTGTGTAGGCAATAAGTGATAGATCCTTTCCTTTTGGATACCATAATCCAAACTCTTTTATTCTTTTGAGATATCTAAAAATCCTCTTCACTACTAATACATGTGTTTTCGTTGGTGTTGCTTGAAATCATGCCACCTGTCCAAATTCCTGCATTATATTTGGTTTGGATGCCGTCACATATAGTAAGTCAATCATAGACCTGTATTGTCTCTGGTCTATAGACTTTGAATCATCATCTTTTCTCAACTTGCAACTGGTTTGCAATCTTCCATTATGAACCTCTTTAGCATTTCTCTGATATAATTAGTTTGAGAAATAAAAATTCCTCGATTGCTTTGACATATATGAAGAGCCAAAAAGAAGGATAGTTATCCAAGTAATGACATTTCAAATTCATTTTGCATTTCCTTTACAAATTTCTAGCTTAAACTTGATGTAGATGTTGTTGTCTGCACTTCCTTTTCTTGAACCCTTCTTGATTTTTTGCTTCTTCTTTGTAAAGTTGTTCCACTGACTCATTTTCTTCTTCTTTTAATTCCCGCCCACATGTTTCATCAATTGTTACATTGATGCTTTCCACAACTTTGTTCAAACTCAGATTGTAACACTTGTATGTTTTCCTTGTACTTGAGTAACCAACAAGTACTCCTTTGTCCACACGAGAGTCAAACGTTCTCATTCTGCCATCTTCTCTTTTGATGTAGCATTTTCTTCCAAATACTCTGAAGTGATTCACATTTGTTGGTCTTCCTTTCCATAGCTCATAGGGAGTTTTGTCATTGTTGTTTCTGAGCATTGCTTTGTTTTGAATGTGAATTGTTGTATGCATTGCATGTGTTCAGAAATATATGTCAATTTGGAATCCATTAGCATTGTTTGAACCATTTCCTGTGTATTTTTCATCCATTATGATAATGTTCATTTGTCTCTTAACCACTCTCTGAACCAATCTATGAATACATGCTCTCATCCACTGTCATATATCTGTCCAAACCTGTTAAGTGTTCTTAGGAATCCATCTCTGTCCATATTGTCCAAGTATCTACTGCACAATTGTCCATAATGTTGACCCATTTATCACGATACTATCATGAAGTATTTACTACTACAACTGATTGTACTTCAACTAACTAACTGCTCTAGATTTGTCTACTCAAACTTTGCAAGTTTCTTGAAGGATGGTTCTTTGGTTTGTCATAGCTACCACATAGAATCCCCTTGTCTAATATTCATATTACCTAGGAGTCTCTAAGCCGAATGGTTCAGACCAATTCCTTCTCTGATGTGTATTCATCATCATCTTCATTGGTAGATTCATCATTTCTCTGAGCTCTGACTTCTTTCTTTTTGTATGTGGATTCATCTTTCACTACAATGCTTGAAAGTACAATCTCTTGAGCCTGTTCCTTATTTACCTGTCCTTCTTTTCTTTAAGTTATTTTCCAAAGCTTTATGTATCTGACATCTTTCTTTTTCTCTGTAGAATTTTCTTCATCTCGTTTTATTGTCAATCTTGCGATCTCTAGGACGTAATCTTTGTTCACATGTTCTTCGTGTTTTCTTATCCATACTTTCTTATATCTGATATCAGTGTTCTTTTTCATGGAAGTATCGATGATGCTTCTACAATCACTAGCTATGTGTCTGTTGACATGAAGTTTAATTTTTTTCCCTTTAAACCTGAAGCTTTTCTTTTTCTTAGTCATGGAGCTACCCTTAATCTTAAAAAGAGTCAAAAATATTTCATCCTTTCGGGTTTTGGGATTCGGCTTTCCACGATGTATGATCTTTAGATAGCAACTCCAGAGTCTCGGTGCCAAAATCCCGAAAAGGATTTATATTAAAGTAATAAAAGAGAAAAAAGAAGGAAAATGAATGTGTTGGGGTCTAAAGATGTCTAAAAACAGCCTTAGTTTAACATTAATTTATCAACCCGAGAATTCATCTTTTATCTCAAGAATATCGACAAAGTCTATGCAGATAGCTCGTAGAGGCTAAAATCGTGTAGTTAAAGAAAATCAGATTTTATCAACAATCAAGTTCCTCAAACATTCATTAAAGATTCTAGGAATTGAAATCTAAAGTTGTGCAATGGAAAGGAACTAATTAATCTATTGAATTCATTTTAAGAGCAATAATTGAATATAAATAAAGACTTACAGAATTGACTATTATTATGAATCAAATTGCTGGAAACGAAAAAGGTGAATTACTCTATCTATGGAAAGAAATAGAGACTATAATCTAATCGAAAAGAGACAACAATCGTACTTCTATTGAAAGGAACAACAACTATACACTAACAGAAAGAAACAACAAATGTAAACTAAGTAAAATGAACAACAAATGTAAACTAAGTGAAAGGAACAACAAATGTAAACTAAGTGAAAGGAACAACAAATGTGAACTTATGAGGAACTGTCACTCATCAAATCTCAGTAATAGGAATTGGAACACCAATCATCTAATGCTTCAGGAAATATCTATCTCTTGCAATTGACATGAAATCATCAACATGCTTATGCATTCATTTAACTATTGTAAAAGAGAATCAAATCACAAAACATAAATTGAACTGATACAATTACAAGTCGAACAGTAGCTCCTTCAGACTGGGCCCTTGGTCCTTAGAAGCACTGCTATTTGAAATTCAATATATACAAATGGTAAAACTGCTCAAAACTTTTATTGATTTCATAGCTGGTACAACATTTTACAAAAACTACTAATGCAAAGAAATAATAAGTTTTGAGTTCTTGGGTGCAATTCTTTTATATCTTTTCAGGATCTATTTACCCCTTATATATTACAACAATCTGGGTAAATTAATCTATCCTGGGGATCGAGAGATCCTTAGGATTGCTTTACTATTATAAAGTTACAAATATAAGAAACTCAATCATCTTAAAAAATGTCTTGCACCATACAGTCCTCAACCTCCAATAGCTTGCGCATCTTTAAGATTTCCTTTGCTATCTTGGGTTTGACAATATTTAACCAATCCTATAATAAAACCAGACAATTCCAATCATATTTTAAGATCTATGTAATCTAACTTCAACAATAATGCTAAAGAGTATATTATTAATTTTCTATTCTATTTGCTCCTAAATAACCAAAAAGTCAATCAAGATGATATCATGAAATGTGGGAAAAAGGAAGATATTTATACCTTTTTCATAACCTAACATACCCCCCAGCTTACCTTCTTGCATGTCCTCATGCAAGCTGAGATCTTACATGTAAAGTAGTAATGTTGTAAGGTGGAAAGGTTGGTTCACCGGGCCTCCTGAACCCATTGCTTCTTTTGAGTTCTCCAAAAGCAGCATCCTCCCTTTTCTTGTTAATTTGATAATCTTTTTGGTAACTTTCTGGAGGAAACCAGATGATAGGGGGATTATATGTGCACCCAATCCAAGCATGCCCTTCCTCTTGGAGAAATCTAGAATACCTTTATATTATGTAGGTAACTGCAAAGAAATTCCTATACCCAAAGGGTTCCCTACTCTTTACTTCACTGGAGGATGCATCCCATCTCAGTTTAGAAGAAGCAAGAGCTTCTTCCTTAAGCTCTCTAAAATGAGTGATACCTGAATGTATAACCTGTACATGGATAGGGGATAAGGATTCTATGACCCCCCCTCTTTTCATAAAGGTTTTATGTCACATAATGGCTGGAAAGGACTTTGGAGGCTCTCCCCTAACCTAGAGATCTAGCCCAGTTTCCCTCTTTAGGAAGGTTTTATGAGCTTTACCCCATCTGACTTGGTTCTGAGTAAATGACAGAAATGCTTGAAATTGTATGTCACCTATGAATGGTCTAGGGTTATCTTTCCTTTCTTCTTCCAGAATGAAATTATGAAAGTACAACTCACACAAAAAGTATTGTACCTTTTTGTCCTGCTCTCTAAAACATGAAATAAACTCAGGTACAGTGGCAAATGAAATAGGTTTACCTGCTCTGATGGCCTTCACTCTCAATAACATATATTTTTCTAGCAAGAATAAAGTGTAATTGGTGGCAGGGTCTCTGTAATTAATAGCATTAGAGTAGACATCACAGATTTCTTTGATTTTCTCCAAAGTTTTTCCAAGTGGGTTTGCACCTTTTTTACCTTCCCTTGGGCTCTAGTGAGCACAAAATAGGTCTCACTCTCTGTTGTTGTCATGTCCTTCAGTTGTTTAACAATATTTTGATGTTCATCCCTAGTGATCGTCTCATCTTGGTGTTGAGCCAATTCTTGTTGGGCTTGTGTCAAGAACCAAATATCAATATAGCATAGAAAAACCTTAGAAAAAGTACTCAACGCCTTGAAAAAGAGATAATTTCAGATAATAATCCTCTTCGAGGGGGCAACCTCCTTTTACCCCACTTAAATGTTCAAGTACAAGATGATTCAAAATGAAAAATTCTCCTTGGTATATATAGGAAACTAGGAGGTATAATTACAACTAATGGCCTAAAGCCGACATAAATAAAATAACATTATTAATATAATATGCTCCAATTAAGGGGTAATGAGCCAATATTAGGGCTTAACATGCCCCTCCCCTTGAGACAAGTGTTGTCCGCAACGCTTGAGTAACTCTGGATGCTTCTGTATAAAAGACTCATCTTCCCAAGTGGAATCTTCAGTCAGTAGTTTTCTCCATTTAATGAGATACTCTGAAATGGATCTATTCCTCAGCTGGCGAATTCTTGTGTCAGTGATGGCTTCAGGCTCCAATATGATTTTTCCTTCCTCGTCAAGTCCTGGAAATATAGTTTGAACTGGGATCTTGTCACCTATAACCTTCTTTAAGCACGAAACATGGAAAACTAGATGTACTTGTGAAGATGCAGGCAACTGCAATTTGTATGCCATAGTACCAATCTTTTGCAACACCTTATAAGGGCCATAGTACTTTGGTGATAATTTATTATCCTTCTTGGCTTGCTTGAGGGACATCTTTTTGTATGGTTGTATTCTTAAAAACACCCAATCCCCTACTTCAAAACTTCTTTCACTACGATGTTGATCTGCTTGTTGTTTCATGTGATTCTGTGCCATGGTCA
>JASDQU010308009.1:2231-25531 GCA_032191745.1 Picea mariana | reverse complement strand
AATAATTTCTTCTTTTCAACCACTTTGACTACTTTGACCTTTTGGGGCTTCTAGATGACTCATGAGGGTTCTCCAACTTCACATGGCCATAACTCTCTAACCGTGAGGAGTTATGTGAATTTCCACATACCACCAGAAATTTAATGACATGTACTATCCATATAGAATAGTGTTACCTTAAAATATATTAAAACTCATATCATTATACATCAAACAAACTTGGGTCCATTACCTAAACCTTTGTGCTACCAAAATTTGCTACCGAACTTTCTTCAAGGGTTGACATCAATGACAACCAACCCAAATAATCAACATTTCTAACAAATCAAGAAATATTAAAATTGGTTTTTCCTCAAGTTTACCTCCTTGAAAGATTGAAATGGATGTATGTCGAAGATAAATATGATTTCTACTAAATATACATGTATGTGATTTTGATGTGATGTATGAAGATGTGATGATCTAAGAAGAAGATGAACATTGGATGCTTGAATATTTGGGTTGAAAAGAGTATGTTGAATATGGTCTGAAGGATTCGGAATGGTATCTATAGAACCAACTTCTACAAATATTGCCTTGTTGTTATCGCACACTTTTAATGTTGCCATTGTTCATAAGAAATTAACTTTTTTTTTTGTGGTACTTCTTTTTATGTTTATGAGTGTGATTGAGTGTTCCAAATTGATGTGTTTTTCATTCCTATTTCATAAAATTTGAGCAACATTGTTGTTCAATATTATTTTGACAGTATTTTTCATGAACAGACATATATAGAAAAATTTGATGCAGGAATAGAGAAGTTTATTGCAGGAATGTTGAGTGTGTTTTGTTGCATGAAATACTCCCTTTGACATCATAGTAATTGTTGTAACTACTTCTATAGGAACAAAGGCAGTGTGTTGCAGGAACCTTTTACAAGAACAAAGACAATATGTTGCAAGAACCTTATATATGAGCAAATATAGGCTATTATAGGAACCTTCTATAGGAACAGAGACTGCTGCAAAATTCTACTACACTAGGTTGTTGAGATATACTTGGAATTGATCCAATCATATATATGTAGCATTTATTGATTTATTTATTAATTACCTTATCCTACTTGAAAAAATAAACATTTTCAAGTGTAGGAGTACTTCCAATGAAGCCATGTGCGCAATAGGATTACAAATATGCTCATATCCAAATATGAAAAATACACCGCAATGATTGTTTGGATATGAGGAACCCACTGGTCTGATTGATTTGATGCCAAGAAGTGTTGAAGAAAGAAGTGGTTCTTTGGCCTAATGATTTACTGGAACCATTCTTAAATGTAGTCACTTGTCCTTATGTTTTCTTCTTCATTTTTACTGACTTGCATGTCCTCCTTTGTCACACCCTACAAATCTTTGAGGACTTGGATTTTGCATGAAGGAAAACTTGCAAGGGACTCTATGATCTTAGGTTCCACTATTTTCTCTTCGTTGAATGTTGTCGATGGTTCTTTGTTTTCCCTTAAAAATTTATAAGGATGATCAAATAAGGCTTCTAGATCTACTTGTTGTAAATCTGGTTCATGGAACTCTTATTCTTTTGTTTCTTCAAATCTATCTCCAAGTGCTACCAATAATTGAGAAAGTTCTTCGAGTAGAAAAATCTTTAGCATTCTGAAGTTCTTCTTGTTGGTCAATATTCCTTGTATTTCACATGGGTTATTGCATGGAATTTTTACAGATCAACAAATTACAAAGAAAATTTCAAGGAAAACAAAGAACTATAATTCTCATGCTACTAAAGCCATGCTGTCACCAAGACCCTATTGACATTAGTATTGAATGCTACGAGGAAAATACCCCTATACTAGGTCTAAGGTAAAGGTAGAGTGGTAACTCCCTTACAAGACTAACCTACCCTTAATCTACCCCAAAACCATCTAAACTAAGTGAAGAAAGAGAAAGGAAAGAGAGTGTCAATGAGTGTACCTTTAGTCCTTGTAGTTTGTGTAGACATCTTTCGTTTGTTTCTGCCTCCTTGATCACAAATCTCCTCTCAAAGATGAACTGTAAAAGGTTAGGAATGCAATGCAACAACATACAAAATCTCTTTTGATCACTTTAAAATTCTATACATAGATATACATGCTAAAATTAACAAAAGTACATAAACATAGGGTTTCGGGACAAGGATAAACTCTTTTATTCAATTTCAAGATAAAAAGGATTACAACATTTGTTGTCAATCACTCCACGAACCAAGTCTAGGCTCCTCTGTCGTGGCTCCAAGTGCATCAATCCCATATCATCTTCTCACAACCAACATATCACCAATGGAAGGAAGAAGGGTTGCATAAGGAGAAAGGTTGGAGGGGAAGGTTGAGGCTAAAACTCAGAATGGGATGCAAATATTGGGCTAAGAAAGGGAAGGGATTTTGGCAGAGTTTTCGTATTCTCTTGTTCATGTTCATAAATGACTCCCAAAGACATCCTTTTATATCAGAAAAATATGTTTATTCGGTTTGGGGAAGGTCTACAAGGGGTAAAATGGTTAGGAAACCCTCCATATCCCATAAAATCCGTCGAATTCCGTGAAATTTTATATTTTTTGAAACTTTTGTAGGTAAATGTGGGCCAACTAGCATGCAACATGTGTGTGTATGTGGGCTAACTAGAATGCAACACATGTGTGTATGTGGGCTAACTAGTATGAAAAATGCATGTGTATGCGGGCTATTAGTGCAGCAGGGCACGTACACTATCCAAAAAATGATTTTTTAAAAGGAAGCATTAATAATATTTTGGAAAAGTATGTAAATGGATGGGCCAATGTCTTGTATGCACAAATAAGGAATTTTGGACTATAACATTGAATCAAACCAAAATGCTAGAAGAAACAATCCCACACTTGCTTCAAAACTAACTCCTTGAGCACTTCCCCAACAACGGTGCTAAAACTGTCAGTCAAAGTATTTGAGGATAATTCTGTTACATTTTATCATCAATCCAAGTTAGGTAAACATATGAAGTTCTCGATAAAATATATGCAGAGATAATATTGAAGTGCTTCTAAACTATGAACTCATCTCACCACGCATCACACGAATGATGAAAGGGAATTTGTAAATAGAAAGTATTCTATTTGAATCTGAAATGTCATTGAAGATTAATTAAGATCCATTGTGAGCTCCTAAGGTAGAAATGTAGGCCAATCATATGTAATCCAGATTATGATTGACATTACTTTTAGAGTCCCACTTTTAACAAATCTGATCAATATTAAAAAATGTAGCTTTATGAATTAAATTTGAAAACAACAAACAATTGTGATCAAGGATCTCTGAGACCAATATTATCCAACATGAGTTGTGTAGAAGAACCCCAAATTGGCCTAACCAATAATAATTTGCAATCTTCTTTATGTTGATATTAATCTCAACGAAAATTAACAAGAAACAAATTATCACTCCACACGAAACGAAATTGAAATTGTAATGTAGAAATAAAATAAACTCTCACAACAGAAAATGAACTATTTGGGCAACATATACTAGAGAGGGGGCCCTATCTCTCTTGACATAAGCTTCCAAGAAATACTATGATGGAAAGATCTTGATCTACAACAAGTTATTTATTCCATAATTCTCCCCATGATTACGTTGATTCTCTCTTCATCCTCATCCTCCTCCTTCATTACAATAATCCTCCTCACATGTATACATATGGCTTTCAAAATTAAGAAGAAAAATAGTTATAACAAAATGAGACCAGATCCCAAATGCATGGATCTACACCCATTATGTTGGCATAGGGGCAGACCCAAGGTTCAACACTTCAACAATGCACCAACAAAACCCTAACTATTGGCCCTTTTGGCAACACCTGCAAAGCAGATGAAGTCTCACCCGAGGTAGAGGCAGGGGGGTTGCAGGAATCAGGTGTCTACAACCAAGCTTGGACACATATATGTGATTATAACACTTAGCAGAGCACTTAGACAATAATATGAATTAGTTCCTGAGTCTCATTCGCATCACAGATTAAACCCTTATTACAGATCAACGCAGTAACAATAAAGATCAAGCACTTTCAATCACTTAGCACATAGAATTAGCTCAGATATAGCATTCATTTATCTATAATACCATTAAGCCCTAAGCAATAACATCAAATGCATTCATCATACGTTATAACAATAGAACTAAGCAGATAAACAAAATAATTCACATCGCACAAATCACATCAAGACACAGGATATAGGTGGTTCAGCCCAGTGTGGGGCTACGCCCACCAACTTCTTCTTCTTCTTTATTAGTCTTCAATCTTCTTACATTCAGTCCCTCCTTTGTACAAAGCCACAGAACCAAACTCTACAAAGGACAGGAGACATGCGCGTTGTGCACCAGATCCTCCTTCCCAAAATTAGGTCAAGGCACATATCCAACTCCTTAGTAGCACAGAGCCTTACTTTACATAGTCTGTTTGCAAAAATCACCTTACAACCTCTTGGACTAGGCCAACATTAACGTTTAAAACATATTGTGCACATAGCCAACCTTTCTTCTTACATTTCCTAGCTACTTATTTATACATTTACAAAAAGGCCTAATCATGGGTAAACCCATGGGTTGACATCCCATAATCCATTACATAAACCCTAGTAAAGCCTTTGTTGGGTCCACAAGCCTGCAAAACAAGTGAGATCCCATGATCTCAGCTCTACCTGGGCATTCCATCTTTGACCAACCTGTTGAAGTCCCAAAAGTGGTCAAACACGACCAATGTTTCCTCAAAACTTGGTCAAGGGCCAACAGGCCCCCAACACTCACCTGTGACTTGTCCCAAGTCACTCAGATTTGGGCAATACTCCTTCAAAGGACTCAAGCTTAACTCAAGCTACCTCGAATTTTTGCCTCGCCAAAGCCTCCTACTCGGTGAACTCCTGAATCGTTTGCTCTATAACAGGCCCTTCCAGACGTTGTTCCACTATCGTAACCACTTGGTCTAGCTGCGAGCCTTATCCTTCAATCTCTTCAAAAATCATGCAGGCTTCATCCTACACCGGCTGTAGTCTTTGTGTAACTTCCATGACTCTACTCTGGATGGCAGTAATCTACTTCTAGACTGTGTGTTTCTCCTGTGATCTCTACATTCGCTTGACTGTAGTGAGTATCTTCATCTTTTCCTACATGGTGGATGCCTGCTATTGCGTTTCCTGCAATTGTGCTTCCAGTTTCCTCAGATCTAGATATCATACGAGGCCTTCATAGGTTTGTGCACTTCAATCACTCAACTGCTTACGTTATGAGGCGAGGGCCCTGATCCTTCCAACTGCACTCTTGGTGGCTTCCTCCCTCTGATCGTGCACTTCTTGCGGAGTGCTTGGCACTGCTTAGATCTCTAAATCTGTTATCCTTTCTTGAAGTTGTTGAATCACCTCAATGAGTGTCCCCACTTGAATCTCAGCTGAATATTGTTCCTCTTGTGCCAAGCCTGGCATAGAGCGAAGTGCTTTAGTCACCACCTCTTTGACCGCAGTATGCTCTGCGAGCAGCTAGCCTTTTTCTTTCTATATCTTTTCTTTGTCCTCCTTGAACATTGCCTGAGTTTCATCTTTCTCCTTCTTGTAGGTGGTTACGCAAGACTATGCAACTTGTAGTTTCTCTAAGACCTCCTCCTTTTCTTGTTTCAAGACTTTTGTAGCCTATTCCTTTTCTTCTTGGACTCATTGAAGCCAAAACTCTATTTCATATGCTAGTTTTCATAATTTGGTGGGCTCATCCCCAAATTCTACAATGTTCGATGAAGAAGGAACAGTAAGTACTGCATGGATCGAATGTATGGCTTGTTGTATCTCCTCCATCTCCTTCTCTATTGTTTCATACAACGTTTCCTTCTTTTCTCTGTATCACTACAAGATATCCTATGAAGAATCCTCCACAGCTGTGATGATTAGATTGACGTCATCCTCTATGAGTGTGGCCTTTATCTTGGGCTTACAGGCACACGTCTTCTTTCTTTTCAAAGGTTTCTCCGAAGAAGCCTTCATTTTTTGTGATGTCTTTGTTCCAACAGGGGGATCCTAAGGTGGTGTAGCTTCACCTTCTTCTTTCATTTCTCCGTCATCCCCTCCTCCTTGTCCATTTCCTTGGTCTTCTCCTCCTCCTTCTGGTGAGCCAAATCCATCTTCTGTAGAGGCACTTTCCTCCTCATCAATTTCTATATGCTGGAATTCTACCTTTTTTTTCTTTTTCTTCGTGTTGCTCTGCCCGACATGCTTGACCCAGGTGACCAAGGGGCTTCCTATGATGTACGGGCCGAAGAGATCTACATATTCAACTGGAACAAGGAACTCCATTTGACATTCTTTGATGATCTCCTCCATGTCTTCGTTGGGCATATTATAATAGGACTGTAACCCCTCCTTTCTCTCATCCCTGCGCGCAGTGATGTACATAAAGTTTTGATCTACGGGGAACTTCTCTAGCAGTCTGCACTAGTGCAATGTGTTTGTTGCCATGCACATAAATGCCTCAATAGCATGCTTTAGTTGCGGGTAGTAGGCATGGAATAAAATGTTCGACTGCCACTTCTTCGACATATCATTTGTATACCACAAGGTGGAGAACCTTGCAGCCAATGGCTCTGATGGCTCAACTTCCAGAAATATCCCTCCTTCCAAAATCTGGCAAGCAAAAAATGCAATCAATACAAGCAACCAACTGAAATGGAATTCATACCCCTGATCCTGTGCTTTGCAGCAATATTTCATGAGCTCGTTGATGAGGTAACTTGCTCAGTTCATTTGCATTCCCTCCACGCACTTCACAGCGAGGTCTTCTATGAACCTAATGACCTATGTCAGACAGTTCTTCCTGACGATCTTGCCAGTTATAACTTGGAAAGCGAGGCACACTGTGCCATCTTTGATAGAGGCTACCTTGTAGCCTCACTTTCCCTTTTCTACATCACCATAATCCTCCTTTATGTGTTGTGTCAGGGAGTGATCTGAAGTCTTCCCTAGGTAGAACTGTTGATGGTCCAGCCCCTGAATGCTTAGTCCTATAATCAAGTGGATCGGCATCGGATCCATAGTAATGCACTTGTCGAGCCACATATATCCTCCATGGTATCATGACAAGAAGATTTTAACGCAAGCGTTAACCCCCTGATGTCGTCCAAAGTGAGGGATCTTAATTCAATTCAGTATCATGGACTGTGCCAGCTCCTTAATCCATGGCTAAGAGACTATGCACAACTTCTTCCCAGTCGTCTTCATCAAATACCTATGGGGCATGAGAATGGCGTAGTTCTTTTTGTTGCCGAGATTAAAGTCATTGTTCTTCAGAGATGGGATCTGTCCCAACTAGGTTCCAACTACACGTATCCCATTTGGGATGTACGCAGTGATCACCGAGTACTCAAAATCACATGGGATGTGTTGGTTTATAAATATGTTCAATATATATACTACACTCATTTAAATGTCAATCTGAGATTCGTAATCAAAAGAGTTGTTACACTATATGTGCCGAGAATAGGTAACCTACCTAAGTCTGTTGCATATAGGAAATAATTAATAACATAAAAACTATGTTTCTAAGATTTCTAAATACTTCAAACACCCTCGAACTTAGAAGAGAAAACTGATAATGAAAATTCTTCACACAAACAACCAAAAAACGATTCTACCCTAGAGAAACAAGTCTATTCATTCCAGGCTCATGAATTAAAGACTTGAATTTGAGAAACTTGTCTCCTGTAACAACCAAAATAGTAAATAGCAATCAACTTCAACCACTCTCAAAACCAAAATGAATTCTTTCTTTATGCAATTCAAACAAACAAGTACAAGGAATATTCAGTATAACTGAGAGACTTCATTACAGAGCATGAAGATGAGGTATAAAGTCTTCTGGTTCCTTGATGTACTAAATCTACTGCAATAATAGACTCAAGATATCAGTCCCATGCTTCAAATAATTAAATGACCATCTCCAACATTTGAAAATGAAATATCTATTCGATCTAGCACCTGATTATTCACACCAATCTAGAAACGATTAACTCAATGTTGAACTCTGAAAATAAACTAAAGATCATTAACACACACTCACACAATAAAACATATACAGGGAGGTTTACCTTGGTTGGGGTGGTGGGCCCTTGCCGAACCAACAAGGAACCTCTTAAGAAAGTAATAGACTAAAGATTTTCACTCACATTCAGGAATCGACATAAGAGATCTTTTGCATTAATTCAACTGGTAAATTGGATCAACAATTCTTTACTTCATACATAGGAATGATATGTATTATCTGGTTCTAACAATAGACTCAGTTACATTCCTTATATTCCACACATGCTATCACCTATACAACATTCCTTATATAAGGTAAGTTGATACTATCAATATCATTAAACAATTTGAGAGATTTTACAATTGATATTTACATCGAATTTCTAGGAATCAACTCCATCCTCATGAGATGAAGTGCATGAGCGATGGAGTCTCTCATAATCTGGAAAACTGATTTGGGAGCTTCTGTTCAACTGCCTTCTCAAAATATTCACCATCATACTGTTCCAACTGGTGCATTCTGGAAACAGATCTTTTGGTACCGGAATACACACAATCGCGAATCTGAGTACCAGAATGGGCGCGGAGCAGATAGTACCGGAATAGATTTGGAGTAGATGGTACCGGATCAAAACTACCTTGGGTACTAGAATGGATTTGGTACTGGATTGCACGATGACTGGTAGTATTGGAATGGCGCAAGTACTAGATAGGCTTCTCATGAGTCAAACCATTAGGACTATACAAAATAAAACAATTTAATCGAATTATTTCAAGAAAGTTAAACAAACATGCTTCAAATCATCAATTACCTCTTGTGAACATGAACAAGGCTATTAGGTATGTGTTTCAGAGGAAATAGTCAAGTATAGGCTTATAACATAGGCAAAAAGGCTCGGATACAAGGCAATATAGGGTATTAAACATGTCAAAATAGAGACTCAACATTCCCCCCATGCTGAAAGTGTTGCATGTCCTCATGCAACGTTATCAAAAACTGATACCCAAAAAACTTTCTAAAAAGATGGATCTTCCTCTGTCATTTCTCAGGTTGCAGGATGTTAAAACCAGAAACCTCACTTCTCAATTCCTTCTTAATCATCCTAGTGTACTGGATCAATCGCAAGACCTTGTTGAGTTTGGCAGGGACCTATGCATGATGTTCCTTCAATTGTGCATTTTCTACTTTGATATGTCTGTCCAATAATTTGTATTCCTCAACTTCTTACTTCAGCCTCTCAATCTTTGCTATCAATCTTTGTTTTTTCAGAGACTTGTCTGGACTAGATGTGGTTTCCTCCTTAGTTATCTCTTCTTGGGATAATTTTTCTTTCCTCAAACCCCTCAAAGTCTCTGTTGCCAATCCTTCTGTCTCACTTACTATTACCAACCCTTCTACTTCACTCACTGTAGCTCCATAGCCACTTCCTTTCTCTGGAGAACTCAAAATATCCATGGGTTCCTTTTGAAGAGATGGTATATTTGGAACTATCATCTACTTGTCCATGCTTCTGGTAGTCCTCCGTATGGGGAGCAAGGCCTCTTTAGACTTGCTGACAGGGGTAGTAATTTCCTCAAGCAACTTCCTCTTCTTTATTTTACTAACAGTGGTGGGTCTGGTCACTTGTTTCTCTTGTGTTGTTTTTACTTTCATCTTGAGGTACTGACTTGTAAATTTTGGAGTCTGTTTCTATTGGCCAGCTCTTGTTTCTATTCCGGAAGATTGAGGTGTAGGTTCTAGAATTTGTGCCTTCTCCCTTTCGAGATTCTTTTTATTTCTGCTTGTCACCTTAGTAGTTTCTTTCAATTCATCAACTAGTTTCTGGGAAGACCAAGTAACTTCAAGAGTATTTTTCAATTCTTTAGGGGATTTTGGAGGGGGTTTGACAGTTTCCTCATGTAAAATATCCTGTTGATCTGTCTCCTCCTTCTTTCATTTCTTAATCTGTGATAGTTGGTCTTTAGGATGAAGGATTGAGCTAGATGCTTTAAATTGTGCAGACTTCCTCTTGTTTTGTAAGTTGAGGTCATGGGTCTTCTCTACTTCGCTGGATGGTTCTAATGAAACCTCCATGATTACTTCAGGAACGTTGTATGATTGACCTCCTAGCTCAAATTCTTCCTTTTTATCCTTTTGAATTGAGATAGGACTTATTTTCTGGGATTGGGTGGCTTTCCTCTTCCTTGATACAGTAGGTTACCCTACGACAGAATTTTATGTCACTGATTTTTCAATGGGATGAGATGAGTTGGGCGTAACAGTGCCTTCTTTACCCCCTGATGTCGTCCTTCTATATTTATTTGCCTTTTTGCTTGAACCCTCACTGTGTGTCCCTGCCTCTTGTATCTCAATAGATTTGGATATTTTTTCTTGAGCGAAGTTTTGTTGGAGTAATTGCTTCCAACTACCACCTTGTGTCCTTAAAGCATGAACAATCAAAAGTTTGATTAAACCATGGTGATGAAAACTAGTTTCAGTCTTCTTGGAAACCGACCTCACCCCTCTTGCCATCTTCTTTAAACTCATCCATAGGAAGTGGGGAAAATCAATTTGTGGTCCTCCCTCCAAATGTGATAAAAGCTTCAAATGATAAATGAAGGTCATTGCATACCTTCCTTTGCAGGTGAGGAATTTTTGCAGACTTATGAGAATCATCCAATATTAGTCTTTGACGTAGCTTCGAGGGACACCCTTGGTCCAATTGGGGTCTTGGTGTTCTGGCTTGAGGAATTTCTGACAGAGTTTCTTGACGATGATCACTCTCTTAAAGTATTTTTCCCCAGTCATTGGGAGACCCGTAGCTTCTTCTATAGTGGATTTTATAATTGTTAGCTTCATGTCTCCAAACTACACATTTTCTCCATCATATGTTTGTGTGAAGGCAAGAGAAATTCCCTCATGATGTCCTTTAAACTTTTCCAAGAATGTCACCCATCCTGCATGTTCATATTTTTCCCTGCAAGCCTGATATATTGTTGTTTCCCTGTACAATTGAAATATGGGCTCATTCCTGTCGACCCCCATGCTAGGCTAAACAATTTTCTTGGGAGGATGAGGCACAGACAGAGGGTTGAGGATTGAGTATTGAATAAACATAGACTGTGATAGAGTACCGGACAGGGAAAAATATGCAAGGGATACGAAGGCACGGGATGTCTATAGATGGTGTGACATCAATGGTAAATAACGCTCATATGGATGGCTGCGCCATCTAGAAGAGATTCTATAAATGAAAGTGTAGATTACAGCAGTCACATCGATATTCATGATGATATGGTGAGGCAAGTCGGATACTCTAACGACTTATGGACTAGTGAAAATTGACATCAGACTATATTCATGGAAGGGTGTGGTCATTATGTTCGGGACTTGTGAGTGTAAAATAAACTGGGATCATTATTTGATATTCTTAGAGATGTGGTTCGTGTCACTTCATATAGTATGGGAGAAAATCATAAGTTTATGAGGTTTATTTACTGGATAAATGAGTTCATTCCGGTAAGGGACATAATGACCTTGCACTCTTAATACTCAGGGAATAAGGACATCTTCTTCTTTCAGAAATGTGGTCGAGTCTTTTATAAAAGTTTGTGAGAGGGAATATGTCATGATCAGAGAGAAACCAGATGTTTTAAATGCATATTTAGTCTAATTCCTTTTACTAAAATGAAAAGAAATGTTGAATCTGTATGTCCTAGTGCTAATAATTGAGCAGCAACTTGGAAGTATGATGAGAGTTACCAGTCGCATCCTTACCAGTACCAAATCATCGGTGTGCAGAGTTGAAATTAGTACGGGATCATCTAAGTATTGGATTACCTAAGTGCATTTTTCTGAGTACTATATCACCTGTGTATAAAGTTTGTAACTAGTATCGGAATAGCGCAGGGTTCCTTCTTTAATACTGGATGGGGTTTAGTATCAGATAAGCATAGCGAGATGATTTAGCACAGTGATGACCATTGGTACTGGATAAGCAAGAGGTGATTAAAATATTTTTGACACAGATTCTGGTGGCAGCGATTTGTGGAAACAGCTGGTGTTATGTGATCAGATTCGATTAAAAAAACCCTGTAGTTACCAAAACTTAGGAGTTTTGAGTTTGTAGAGGAATAATGCAAGAGAGATTTGTAACAGAAGGGTATTCTGGAATGACCAGTTGCTGAGATTATAGAACCCTTTTCTTTTGGAACCAAGGTGATCACATCTCCTGCTAGCATTTCCTTTTTTATTACAAAAATAACAATAATAATCCTAACTACTACTTTTCTGTGGATTTTTATCGAGCCTAGATTAGTTAATGCTCGCTAGTATTTTCAATTTTACAGAGTCTAAAAAACTTTAAGGAAACTCTCTATACTACTCGTGGATTTTTATTGAGCCCGGAGTAGTTCGTGCTCGCCGATGTTTTCAATTTTAAAGAGTCTGAAAAACTTAAAAAAAACTCTTTATATTGTCCCGTGGATTTTTTTCGAGCCCGGGCCAGTTCCTTCTTGCCTGTGTTTTCAATTTTAAGGAATCTGAAAAACTTAAATAAGACTCCATCTAGTAAATGCCCTTCCTTATTCGATTATCTACATGGGAACACAACCAACTTTTGTTTTGTTTTTGTTATTTATATCATAAAAATAAAAGAGATACTTTATCTAATGATGCACTTATGTACAGAAGATGAATTTACAAAATTGAACTTATTGTAGTAGGTCAGGAGGAGGAGAAACCCTCTTGCTTACCAGTTGCATTTCAGAACTCTGAAGAACATTTTTGAAAAAATCCTCTTTTGACAGAGGCTTATGATAAACCTTCAGACGATGCCCATTTACGAAAAAGGAAGTCTTATTCTCATCAATGTTCTTTATTTTTACTGAACCATAGTCATAAACTATATCAACCTCATAAGGTCCCAACCATCTAGTAGATAACTTACCTTTAAAATTTTCGGATCTACTATCATATAGAAGGGACCAATCTCCTGACTGAAAGGACTTCTTTTTGATGTACTTGTCATGCCATTTGGTCCTTTGTTCTTGTATCAGGGTGGTTCTTTGTAGAGAATCTTGTCTTATCTCATCAAGCTCATTTAATTGTAATAGCCTTTATTTTTGAGCTTCGTTCAAATCCATCCCCAATTGCATGGCAGTTTTGAAGGTTTTTACCTGAAATTCTATGGGAAATAGTACCTGCTTCCCATATACAAACTCATAAGGTGTATGGCATGTTGTATTCCTCCAAGATGTCTTATAGGCCCACAAGGCCTTAGGCAACCTATCAGCCCAGTCTTTGTGATGCAGCTGAACAGTCTCAGTGAGGATGGCCTCTATCACTTTGTTGGTTGATTTCACTTGGCCATTGGCTTGGGGGTGATAGGGCGAAGAATTTCTATGTTTGATCCTGTAATGTTAAGTAAGAGCCTTGACCAAATTTGAGGTGAATTATGTCCCTTGGTCAGTGACTATTTCCCGAGGTACCCCGAAATGAGTGAAAATTTCCTCAAATAGAAAGTCTACAATAGATTGTTCATTGGTTGAATACAAAGCCTTGGCTTCTACCCATTTTGTTACATAGTCGGTGCAAACTAAGATGTACTTTTTCCTGTGCGACATGGGGTTTATAGGTCCTACAAAAGCTAAGGCTTGGAGTGGAATTTGGTCGACTATTGTAGGTTTTCCCATTCTTTGGCAATCATCGCAGCTGGCCACATATTTCTTTGCATCTTTGAAGATGGTTGGCCAACAATAGCCAGACTGTAGAATCTTGTAAGCTGTCCTTTTGTCAACAAAATGGCCTCCACATGGGCCATCATGGCAAGATATGAAGATATCCTGCATTTCTTCTTCCCGAAGACATGTTTTGATTACCAAATCAAGTCCAGTTCGTTATAGGCTATCCTCATGCCACATATAATTCGTACTTAGCTGAATAATTATTTGTTTTTCTCTGGATGTCATACTTTGAGGTATCTTTCCAGTTACCAGATAGTTGGCTACGTCTGCATACCAAGGGGTGTAAGTAGAAATGGCAAATAAATTCTCATATGTAAAATCATCATCTACTGGAGTACTGTCACTTGTATGAATAAGTCTAGACAAGAAATCAACAACCAAATTATCTCTTCTAGGCCTATCAATGATAGTGATATTTAATTCTTGTTGTAATAACAACCATCTAGTCACTCTAGCATTTGTAAAAGGTTTGTTCATTAGAAATCTAATAGCTGAGTGGTCAGTGTGCACAACTTTGTATCTTGTTATATAGTGTCTAAACTTGTTGATGGCATGTACTACTAATAAAAATTCTTTTTCTGTGACAGTATAGTTTACTTCAGTAGCTGAGAGGTTCTTGCTAACAAAGTATATAGCATAAGGAATCTTCCCTTCCCTTTGTCCTAAGACAGCTCCCAAAGCGGTATCTGAGGCATCTGTGCAAATATGGAAAGGAAGAGACTAGTTTGGACCTCTCAAAACTGGGGCACTTGACAGTTTTGTTTTTAATATTTCAAAGGCGGTTTAGCATTAATCATTCCAACAAAATTCAACATCTTTTGTTAGTAGATTGAAAAGGGGGGTAGCTAGGTTTGTAAAATTTTGAATAAACCTCCTATAGTAGCTAGCATGTCCTAAGAAACTTTTGACTTCCTTTTGTGAGCTAGGGATATTGATTTGCGAAATAATGTCAATCTTGGTAGGGTCCACTCTTATTCCTGTACCAAATATGTGGTGACCTAGAATAATTCCTTCAGTGAGCATCATTCTAGATTTTTTGTGACTGAGTGAATGGTTGGTCTCTTTACACCTAACTAGTACCTTCTCCAAATTATCCAATGCCTGTTGGAAATCATCCACATATACCGTGAAATCATCCATGTAGACTTCCACACAATCATTGGCTAAATCAAAGAAAATAGCCAAGACAACCCTTTGAAAGGTAGCAGGGGCATTACATAACCCAAAGGGGAGAACCCTATAGGCATAGGTCCCCCAAGGACAAGTGAATGTGGTCTTATCCTGATCTTCTGGTGAAATTTGGATTTGATTGAAACCACTAAACCCATCCAAGAAAGAAAAATATCTCTTCCCAGACAAAGTGTCTAAGACCTGATCTACAAAAGGGAAAGGAAAGTAGTCTCTATAGGTGGCCTTGTTTAATTCTTGAAAGTCCACACAAATCCTCCATTTCCCATTTTTCTTTGGTACAATAACTAATGGGGAAACCCACTTGCTATCTTATATAGGGTAAATGAAATTGGCTTGTAGGATTTTTTGGAGTTCTTTTTTTACTATATATTTCAAGGTTGGATTCATTCTTCTTTGCAGTTGTCTAATAGGTCTGATCTGATCGTTAGTGTAAATATGATGCATACAAGTGTCTGGGTGGATCCCTTTCATTTCAGAGTAATCCCATGCAAAAGCATCAGATTTCCCTTGAATCATTTGTATCAACTTTTGTTGTTGATCTATTTCTAGGCTAGCATTGATATACAAGGACTTTCCAGGACTGATTTCAATAGCTTGAACAGTTGATTCTTTCCCCTCCTCTATTTGTGAAACAGTGGCTACTGTAGCAGTGGGAACATGCCAAATTTCTTGAAATTCGGGGCTAAAGATGTATGTGTAGTTAGGGAAAGATTGAGGATAATCGATGCATGTTGAGTCCGCCAAGAATAGACTTAAGATTTGTTCTTCAGTTTTCTCTTGTAATCCTTTTACTTGTTCAACTATCAACAAGGGTTGAGTGCAGTCCTCCTCCCCATAGGGATTCTCCAACTAGAGAGGAACTTCAATGGTTGGTTGGGCAGGGGGGAAAAGGATAAGTTTTTGACTTTGAGTGCCATTGGAGATTGTCATTTCTCTAGATCGACAGCTAATGAATGCATCAGCAGTGGCCAACCAAGGTCGGTCAATTACTACTGGATGTCCTGGTTTGGGGAATTTGGGATGAATTACTAAGAAATACACTGGGTATTCCCAAAAGGCTAATGTAACTGTTATATCATCTAAACTCCCTGCCGGGGTGATGAAGGATTTATCTGCAAGCTCCAAAAGAGTTTGTGTTAGTCTTAGTTGATCTAGTTGCAGTGTTTTCATAGTGTTCACTGACATCACATTTATTGTTGCCCCTAGATCAATCAATCTGTTAGGTAAGGAAACACCATTTATTTCTATGGTTACCACTGGGTTCCCTGGATCACTATACTTAGATGGCATTTCTGTTATAAACTCTAATAACTTCCATACCACCTATATGACAAGAGGCTCCTTCCTCTTTCTCCCTGTCTTTTTAATGCAAAGGTCCCTTACAATTTTAGCATAGATAGGTATGTATTTAATGGCCTGTAGTAGTGGGATATTTACACATAAGTTTTGGAGTTCAGTCTCTAGATTATGTTCTAGAGGTTCCTCAGTTTTCTTTACGAGAAGCCTTTTTGGGTAAGGAGGATTAATTTTCTGAGGTGTTTCTGCTACAAGGGAGTTGGGAGAAGGAATTTCTTGTTGTACTGGGGTGTTTCTTTATTCATTTAATGGATTAGTCATTTGTTATTCTCTTTGAACTGTTTGGACATCTATTTGTTCTTTTTTATTTGTGCGATTATCTACATTTTATTCTTGGATGACCATAGTGGGATTTGTTTTGTTTACGACCCTTCCTGATCTTAATTCAATTCCATTGAATGGAGCTGGCATTATTACATATGTGGGGAAGGTTTGTACTTCAATGTTTTGTATAGGTTGTGTCAGTCTGTTATTTGGGTTAGGGATAGGTTGTGCAGAAATAGGGGTAGGTCGAGGAGGGTTTTGGATTGGTGTAGCTTGCATTGGTTGCTGCATATTTGGATTCATGGGTAGTGCGAGTTGTTGTTGTAACTCTGGGGGCAGAAGAAGAGCAGGGGGGTTAAATCCTGGGAGAAGCTGGGAAATATTCAAAGGGTATTGTGGATAGGTGGGAATATTTGTTGGTTGGAAGGGAAAATTATCATATACAGGTCCTCTCCACCCTTGTTTCCAAGGTTGGGTTTGTGTCGACCACTGAGGGTACGACATGGGGGGTACCCATTGTTGTTGGGGATATTGTGTAGTTGGGTCTGCAAACATGTTGGGGTTTTGTTGTCTCCATGGTCTCCTGGGGGGTAGGATGTTTTAGGTTCTCCTCCTCCCTTGAACATGGCCTTGAGTCTAGGTAGAGAATGGAATTTGTTAGTAGGATGGTCCTTTGTACAGAGACCACATATTTCAATAACATTAAGGGGGCATTCTTTTTCAGGGTGCTTCCTCCTAAACCGATGACATAAAATTGCTAACACAACATTTTCTTCCTCTTGTTTTATTTTAATTTTCATGGTATCTAGTTGGGAACTGATGGTGTTTAGGATATTTGTTTTAAATTTTTCTAATAGATTTCCCAGTTCAATCCTAGTGACACCTCTAGATGTGGGTTTAACAATTCTGTTGGTAGGGTCCCTTATACTTTTCCCCCTTTTAGCTTGACTGCGAGAGTATCTTTTACAATACTCTACTATGTCTGCAAATCGATTTTGGTACACATCCCCGAAACTCACGAGGTTTAACACTTCAATAAAATCATCCCTCATACCCTTTAGAAAGACATTCCTAACTGTAGTTGTGTCTAAGGAAAAATGCTTAGTCTTTTGGTAATTGTATAAGAACCTCTCTAGGTAATCTTCTAAGCTTTCTTCTTTAGATTGTTGCATTTTGAATATATCATTTCTAGCATCCCTAGGTCTGCAATAATATTGGTATTTCTGAAGGAAGGTCTCCTTCATACCATCCCAAGACAAAATGGTGTGTTCCCCTAAGCTCATGAACCACCTTAGTGCCAAATCTTTTAGTGTAGCTGGGAAAAGTTTTAATTTTGAAAATTATCTATGTAGTTATAGCTCCTACACAATATGTCAAATTCAAATAGAAATGAGTCGGGGTATTCTATCGACATACCTCAGAAATGAGGAAGTGAAGATGATGGAATGTTCTTCATAGCAACGTCTTTAGCGATATCCAGTATGGGGAATCCAAATGTCTCTGTTTCATTAGCTATGTTTCCCTCTTCTTCTTCCATGTCTACAAACAACTTGTAGGGGGATGGTGAGGTCTCTCCACTGAATGATGGTTCCACCACTGGGTTACTTGGTATTTCTAGATGTTCCAAGGCTTTGTGTGGCCTTCCAACAGTAGATACAACCTCTTCTATTACTACCTCTACTCTTTTTCCAGTATCTCCTTTGGATGGGGTCGCCAGTGCTTCCTCTCTTTCTTGTTGTCTTATGTCTTCAATCTGAATAGTGGCTTCACATTTAATGCCCTTTGTTGTTGTTGCAATTGTTTCTTTTGAGCTCTCTCCTCTGAGAATTTTTCCTACACGAATTTTAGATGAATTAGTATAAGAGGGGGGGGTTGTTGTTTGTTTTTCTAGCTTTTCTGAGATTTTAGGAGCAATAAATCTACCTTTAATATCCATATACCTACTCATAAAAGAAATTTAAATGAAATAAACAAAAAACGCAGATTCCTAATTATTAAAGGTAGGAGGACAACCTGACTTTGGAGCAACCCCACCAAAGTGGATGTGCAGGTTCTTACCTCTCGTCTTACCGTCTTATCTCTACCCTCAGATTGTCCTTAAATCCAATCCAATACTTCATCAAACCAATCAAAAAGTTAAAAATGATACATATTACCATTTACAACTCCCCAACAACGGTGCCAAAATGTTGGTGTATAAATATGTTCAATATATATATTACACTCATTTAAATGTCAATCCAAGATTCGTAATCAAAAGAGTTGTTACACTATATGTGCCGAGAAAAGGTAACCTACCTAAGTCTATTGCATATAGGAAATAATTAATAACATAAAAACTATGTTTCTAAGATTTCTAAATACTTCAAACACCCTCAAACTTAGAAGAGAAAACTGATAATGAAAGTTCTTCACACAAACAGCCAAAAAAAGATTCTACCCTAGAGAAACAAGTCTATTCATTCCGAGCTCATGAATTAAAGAGATGAATTTGAGAAACTTGTATCCTGCAACAACCAAAATAGTAAATAGAAATCAACTTCAACCACTCTCAAAACCAAAATAAATTCTTGCTTTATGCAATTTAAACAAACCAGTACAAGGAATATTCAGTATAACTAAGAGACTTAATTACAAAGCATGAAGATGAGGTATAAATTTTTATGGTTCCTTGATGTACTAAATCTACTGCAATCATAAACTCAAGATATCAGTCCCATGCTTCAAATAATTAAATGACCATCTCTAACATTTGAAAATGAAATATCTATTCGATCTAGCACCTGATTATTCACACCAATCCAAAAACGATTAAATCAATATTGAACTTTGAAAATAAACTAAATATCATTAACACACACTCACACAATAAAACATATACAAAGAGGTTTACCTTGGTTGGGGCGGTGGGCCCTTGCTAAACCAACAAGGAACCTCTTAAGAAAGTAACATACTAAATCTTTTCACTCACATTCAGGAATTGACATAAGAGATCTTTTGCATTAATTCAACTGGTAAATTGGATCAACAATTCTTTACTTCATACATAGGAACGATATGTATTATTTGGTTCTGACAATAGACTTCGTTACATTCCTTATATTCCACACACGCTATCACCTATACAACATTTCTTATATAAGGTAAGCTGATACTATCTATATCATTAAACAATTTGAGAGATTTTACAATTGATATTTACATTGAATTTCTAGGAATCGACTCCATCCTCATGACATGAAGTGCATGAGCGATGGAGTCTCTCATAATCTAGAAAACTAATTTGGGAGCTTCTGTTCAAATTCCTTCTCAAAATCTTCACCATCATACTGGTCCAACTGGTGCATTCTTGAAACAGAGGTTTTGGTACTGGAATACACACAGTCGCGAATCTAAGTATCGGAATGGGAGCGGAGCAGATAGTACCAGAATAGATTTGGAGTAGATGGTACCGGATCAAAACTGCCTTAGGTACCAGATTTCATGATGAATGGTAATACTGGAATGGCACAATTACTGGATAGGCTTCTCATGATTCAAACCATTAGGACTATACAAAATAAAACACTTTAATCGAATTATTTCAAGAAATTTAAACAAACATGCTTCATATCATCAATTACCTCTTGTGAACATGAACAAGAATATTAGGTATGTGTTTGAGTATAGGCTTATAACATAGGCAAAAAGGCTCGGATACAAGGTAAGATAGGGTATTATACATGTCAAAACAGAGACTCAATAGGATGTTGTCACGATTAACCGTGCTAGCCAAAGGCAGTATATAATCTGGCAAGACCAACGGGATATGCTTCGCATTAGCCAGATCATCACGATGCTTAATTTTCTTCTCAGTCGCAAGGTTAGCATGGCTAGAGAAATGTCCAGTCGAAGGGTATGCTTGCATTCCCCCAATCGGAGACGCCTGTATTCCTATAGAAAACTGTCTATCAGCCATTATCTTCATAAGGATCTCCCCAACATATATCTCTAACACGCTAGGTTTGCTCGAAATTCACACTTGTAAACAAATATATCGGGTAGGTGAATGGATAAGAAAGGTAATCCAACATATGGCGAGGTATATAAATCACAGTGTGATATACAATCGATTCTCTGGTAGCTTGGATAATCACAGGTGGAAAAAAGTGGTCCCAGCGCAACATCCGATAGGTTAAATAAACAAGCATTGTAACGAATTCTTCCAACGGGCAGGAATGCGGCCATCAATGTGAATATGTATGTTATGGCACGGTCTCAATGGTCCATTCTTTCATAACTACATTTCTAGTCATTCTAGAGTGTCATTCTAATGATCGAGGCACCTCCAACGATCATATAGCTTTGTTGTGGCAAAGTCCGATTCTGCGTGGTTCTGATATTTCGACGAGGTTCAAGTTCTACAAATCTGTCTCCTGCGAAGTCTTCCTTTTGTTCTTTGTATCTTCTTGTAGTTTTTCTAGCTTAGATTTCTTCTTATTGAGCTTCCTGGCCTTCTTTCTTGTGATTTGAGTTTCTCTAATAATTTCTAGAATCCTCTTTCCATTTGTATTCTTATTCTCTCCTGGTGAAAGGACTTTGCACTATTTATGTGCTCTTACAGATTATGAGATTAATTTCCCTTCTCTTACTATTTATGGGGTGGCTATACTTCTTTCCTGCATGGACAAGCTCTTCAATCCTTCCTGCGTTCTTTCAAGTTCAACATCTAATTCTCTTGCCCCTTGTTGCTTCGACTTATCCTCTAGTTCTTCTATTAGTCTCTCTATTTTTCAGGTTATGAAGTCCCTTAGTTCTTTCCTTTTTTGTTCTGTAGCTTCCTCCTCTGCTTTCCTTTTGATCTGATCCTTCTCAATCCAAGTCTTTCCTAACAAAAGTGGAAAAGGGGCATTTTTCTCAACAAATTTAATGACTTCAAATTCTTCTTCAGTCGTTGTTTCATGAGCAATCATAGGTATATTAGTAACTCTTCCACATAGGGTTATCATCTTTCCCTTAAACAAGCCTATCCTTCCCAATGAAGGTACCATAGCAGGCTTTCCCAAATTTTCCCAAGTGCTTTCTGGCATAATATTCATGTGTGTTTCTTCATCCAATACACATTCTATGATGAAGTCTTCTATTCTTGTAACTATGCATTGTTTTTCTTTCAGGATCTCTGGTAAACTAATGTCTCTGTGATCATCCATTACTTCTTTTAATTGTATTAACATAGTCAGAGATTTCTATGATTCTTTCTCTTTATGATTCTCTAATATTCTCTTATTTTCTTGACTCATGTTCATTTGTTCAACTTTAGCAATCATCCTTAGGCAATCCTCAACTTCATGACCAACAATTTTACAACAAAGAAAAATAGGACCGGCACCAGGGCATTATTTAGCAAGATGTCTCGGTCTTCTGCAGCTATAGCATAGTGTCAACCCTCTCTTTCTCTTAAGAGTTCCCCAAACTCTCTTGTAATGCGCACTGGGATCACATTGTTGGACCTGCAATCTGGAAAATTTCTTTCTAGGTTCCTACATCCACTTATTAGTCCAAAAATTCTTTCTATGAATAGGAATAACATATCTTTCTCTATTTACATTAGTATTATTCGGATCAACTCTTTCTTCTAAATGTACCCTATCTTTCAAACTAGGACATAATATATCAAACATACCTTGAACCAGGTGGATATCGGTGGCCACCCACCTTTTCCAACTGGCTCAAAACAGTTTTCTGGCAATGTTGGTAATTTACTATTTTTAGCAGTTTTAACTTCCAGGGCCTAAATGAAGGTTTTTTGGGATCAAGGTTCTCAATGATAGTAAAAATTTCTAATTGAGCCCCATAAATGAATATCCTCGATGATACCTTTCCAACAAGTTATCGTGCACCCCAAATGGAGATCGTATGCCAAAGTTACAGCCCCGAGAAGTTGATACACCAAACTACCCAAAACAGGGTCCACAAAATTGTTGGATTTTCATCTTCCGGAATTAGGGTTTTGGATTTTATTTATGATAAAAAAGGCCTTTAGAGCCTCATTGTAAAATCATCTTCTTGCGAATGTGAGTAGCGGACACATCTCTTCTCAGAGATAAGCTGGCACCATTCTAGCGAGTCTTTCACTCTGTATTTTTGCAGTCTCTGTACATTTATTTTATTAATAGAAATCATGTATTACTATATCTCTTTGTTTATGGTTGCATCTATGATACATTTATGTTATATTATTGGATATCCATGATATCTCTGTTCATTTCTTTATTATATCTATGTTCTCATTTCATGTCAAAAATAATCTGGATCAGTGGTATCAGAGTAGGCTGCTCTTGATCATTTTTTTTTTTCAGTGCATGTCCCTGACGAGGTTTGAGTATAGAAAGCTGGGTCTCGAGCTTGTCTCTCTTGAATAAAATCACTCTCTCACACCCAAGAAACCCTCCATGTTGGAAGAAAATAAAAATGACGACGCAGATGATCCTATCAATCTGTTGCTTGAGCAAGCTCTCAGGTGACAGAGGGATGAAATGATGGAGAATTTTTCCCATATCATTCAACGCCTTCTAATAGCAACAGGTGCATCTTCATCAAACAACCACTTTCGAAGCACCTCTCCTTTATGTTGGATCATGTTGTCATTGATGCCAATGGTTTGATTGATTGATGTCAAGTGATTGATTGATGTCAAAGGATTGATTGATTGATGATTGATGTAATATAAT
>JASDQU010308008.1:43999-58021 GCA_032191745.1 Picea mariana | reverse complement strand
GTGTGCAACTTCCCAAGATCGAACAACCCAAAATGTTTCTGCTCTTTCTGAATGGATCTCGACTCTAGATCCCATCCAATCTTGAAAATTCTTTTCTGAAGGATTTTTCCTGCTATATCTTCTGAGATTTTTAAGTTACTTACAGGACTAATCTCATAGTCCTAACTCATACAGGTGTTACCCTCTCTTTATGAAAATGACCAACAAGGGTCACTCTTGGGAATTAGAAACAGTCCCAAAGGACTCCTCAAATAGGTTATCCTCGCTGTCGATTCTAACCATTATAGGTTAGGTAAATATGACCTTACATATTTTCACTAGTCCTCTCATTCATGAGGAACTTCATATTTAGGGTTTAGTTTCTTAATAAAATAGTGGTCATAACTTTCTAAGGATCCTACCAGTCCTTACCGGATTTCCCAAACCATGAAGGGGTTCTTCCTTTGGGTATTAATCCTTACCTAACCAACCATCTTAATCGCAAGAGACTCTACCTGCTTTAGTAGGTAGCCATCGTTACATTAAAGCATAACAACTCAGTTCATGTCCCTTGTCCAGCTCATGCAACTTCATAGCATAATTTATTCCTCCTCTGTTATTGGCACTTAGATCTTATCAGTAATAATGATCTATGCATCCCTACTCCTATGAGAATAGTGACCTTTTTAACAGAGGGGTTATAGAAATTTCCAAATTATGGTTTCATTCTGCAGCCCTTCTCCCTAAACAGAAACACAAATAACAATATATTCTAATGTGGCTCGTGCCTGAGACCAAGGAGGCCAAGTGTTGTAACCATGTTCTGATACCACTTTGTCACATACCCACTACGCAATTCAAACTTTTTTTCCATTGATTTCTCAACATTCAGAATCCCTGAAGTCCTACGGGGCTTAGCACAGGCTAGCTCCTTCCTTTTTCCACCTTCATATGATTGTAATTCATGACTATGGGCTGAATCAACACGACGTATTTTCACACTTCACGACTCAGTGCTACCGGAACGTCGAGTCGATCGACTCTGCAAACCCCGAAGCTTGAAATAGCGAAATGCCAAACCCCGACGGGGCTACCGAGGGGCAAGTTTATCTCTTGGGGTCTTGTCTACGTGACCCTATACGGTGTCCACGCGCTTAAGCCAGCCAAGAAATTATCGGCTTTTCGCGATTCGAGGAATCGCGATACACGACTTCTACCTTTCCCCATCCAAATCCCCGAAACTTCTGAGGTCTCCAAAGTTTCCCTCCAAAGGGAGATCAACGGCCGTAAGCCTCCCCTGATCCAACGGCATGGATCATTTCAGGGTTTTGGTACTCGAGAGTTTGAAATGCAACGACTCCAAAACTCTTCGTCATTCAAATCTCCAACTTCCGATATGGAAGGTCGTGTAAGAGATCGACGGCTCTTAGGAGCGTGGATCCAACAGTCCACGGGATTTTGGGTATAGGGATTGTGTGACTCGCGAAGTCAAGGGTTCTCTGCCCTTTTGTTTTCCAGGTGCTGAAATGCCGAAGCGCTTACCAGTGGCCACATGTGCTCTATAGATGGACGGTCCAGGCACTTCCATGGACCATGGGGTCTATGGTCTCGATTCCTTCATCTCTTGCAAGGGAAAAATAAGGGGTCGTGGCATTAATGCCTGCGTCTCTTTCTTAAATCAAACGGTCATTACATACCCTAGGATCCTCTGAAGGGATCCTATTCGTGCATTGCTTGCAAAGGCAGAGAGGGGTCGAGGAATTATCATCCACGTGTCCTCCCTTAGATGAACGGTCCTCGTTGTTTCACGATTTCGCGACTTGCGACTCCCTGTGACACAAATCCTTTGTCAACTCGAATCCCCAGTATCCGAAATACCAATGGACTCTCGATCTGCACCATGTGTCCTTCACGGATGGATGGTCTAGATCTATATCGATATTTTCACCAAGGAGTGTCCCGATCTCTTGTCATTAGGACTCTCGAAACCCCGAACTCTGAATCCCCGATACCGACTCCTTTCTCGGGACTTTCATCCTTGTCCACAAGGGATTAACCCTCATACACCTCCTAACAGATCCAACAGCTATCGGGCTCTCTAGCTAAGATCCAACGACTCAGGTCAGTCCCACGCCGTGTACTCTCTCAGTTCTCTTTGGACAAAAAAAGAAACCAATGGTCCAGATACTCCCATAGACCTTGGGGATCTATGGTCCCGATTTCCTCACTATTCATGAAGGTAGAGGAAAGGGGGAAAGGTATGTAACACCCTTGATTCTTTCGTCAATCTAACGGTCATGAANATCTCAGTTCTCTTTGGACAAAAAAAGAAACCAATGGTCCAGATACTCCCATAGACCTTGGGGATCTATGGTCCCGATTTCCTCACTATTCATGAAGGTAGAGGAAAGGGGGAAAGGTATGTAACACCCTTGATTCTTTCGTCAATCTAACGGTCATGAATGACTATGGATCTTCCGATGGGATCTCGTCCGTCGATCGATACTTACCCCTACACTGCTAATTATGGATTTTTAAGAGGGACATTCCTCCTCGTACAGGGTTGTTAAGACTTGCACCTTCAAGTCCTTTTTCTAGGTTCTTGGTAAACCTTTCCAAGGAGGGAATCTCTGTGAAGAGATCTATTCTGGGGCATTCCTGGAGACAGATAAGGGGAAACAAATTCTCAAGAAAGGATTGGAAGTCTGACTTGGTTCAACTTATGCATAATTAAATTGATTTATCAACATAAGCCATGTGTGGTTTTTCTATTATAAGCATATACAACTACTAGTACTGATCAAAATACCACATAGACATTCTTATAATGAAAAATTTCACAGTTTCACAGCTTATGAGCATAATTATCAGAATACATATATTTCAAGGAGCTAGAGGAAAAACACTTATCAGAATTAACACCAAGAGTGAGTGCAACTTCTGAGAGGGGTGCTCGTTTCCACCCAACCGTAGGCTCAGCGACTCCCAGCAGATTTACCACTAGCCACCCCCGAGCTGAGACCACAATGTTGTGAGACTGCATCTCTGTTTTCCAGTGACCAGGAGCGAAGGTTGCAATCCTTCCTCTCTGCTATCACTTACTCTGCATATTGCCTTATCCTCTTGCGAGGTTGCATGTGGTGCAATTACCCTTGCATTGGTCAGGCCTGATAGCTCTACGGATGGGCGGTTCACCTCCCCATCCCTCATTAAGCCATCCACCTACCAGCCTGCGAGACATTTAATACGGGGCCAGCGAGCCGCTTTTGGTTCTCCGAGCCAGTGGAGTCCAAATATGGTATTAATTCTCGGTGGAATTTAACGCCACCCTTCTAGGTGCCTTCCACCGCCATTGTGGTCTCTTTTTCTACACATCCCTTCTCAACAGTTCTTCAATATAAATTCATAATGTTATTTACATTCATCGACCTTCTTCATAAGGTCCATCCACATCATACATTCACATTTTCATCATGCTTTAGCATGGTAATTCCTATTTTAGGATTAATTACAAATTTGGGGGAAACAGGGTGTTACACTTTGGTAGACTCAAGCAAGCTAAAAAGGGTAAGACATACTAAATCCAGGTTAATATAATTAGAAACAAGAACAAAAAGAAAGGTGAGTGAACTCATTCTGGAATGTAAGTTGGATATAAATGGTCAAGATACAAAGGTAAACTTAAACATATTGCCTTTAGATTCATACGACATACTTATAGGTATAGACAAGTTAGATGAGAACACAATTATATTAAACTATTATGAAAAATCATTTATTTACAAAGATGGAGGTGGAATATCAAGAACAATTCAAGGAATTAGTAAACCAATTTCTATCAGACAAATATCACCAATGAAATTTAAGAAGTGCATTAGTAAAGGCTATAAAATATATGTTATCCAAGTAACAAATCTACTAGATAAATAAACAAAACCAAGAATAGAATAATTTTCTGTACTTTTAGGATTTGAGGATGTATTTGCGGAAGATATACAAGAATTACCTCCCAGAAGAAAAGTAGATTTCTCTATTAATCTACCACCTGGATATGCACCACTACCAAAGGCACCTTACAGGATGAGTATTCTTGAGTTGGCAAAATTAAAAATTCAACTACATGAACTATTATATAAAGGATACATAAGACCGAGTGTTTCTCCATGTGGAGCACTAGTATTATTTGTCAAAAAGAAAGATGTAACATTACGATTATGTATTGACTATCATCAATTGAATAATATGATGATTAAAAATAAGTACCCTCTACCCATAATTAATGATTTATTTGATCAGGTTAGAGGAGCAAAAATATTCTCTAAACTGTATTTAAGGTATGAATATCATCAAATCATAATAACAAATGAAGACATAAATAAAACAACGTTTAGGACATGCTATGGACATTACGAATTTGTAGTAATCCCATTTGGACTTACTAACACACCGAAATTTTTTATGTGTTTAATTAAAAACATATTCATCTAGCACTTGGATAGATTTGTATGGATTTTTATCGACGATATACTAATCTATTCGAAGTATGAAGAAGAGAATGAGCAATACTTAAAAATAGTACTACAAACTCTAAGAGAGCACAAACTATATTCTATGTTTGATAAATGTGACCTCTATCAAAGAAAGATACACTATTTGGGACATGTAATATCAGAGGATGGTATTGCAGTAGACCCCCAAAAGATTAAAGTTGTTATGGAATGGAATGTACCTAAGAATGTAGCAGACATACAATCATTCATGGGGATTACCAATTATTACCAGAGGTTTATCGAAGTATTTTCCAAAATTTCCTATTCTATTACATCATTGCAGATAAAGGGAGCACAATTTATTTTGGTCTAAAAAATGCTAGCACTGTTTTGATAAATTGAAAGGTTTATTAACTACAGTTCACCAATCCTTAAAGTGGATAATTATTATAAAGATTTTACAGTTTGTGTAGATGCAAGTAAAGAGGGATTAGGAGGAGTATTGTCACAAGATGGACACATAATTTTTTACGAATCTCCCAAATTGAAGGAGCATAAAAGAAATTATGTACCTCATGACCTGGACTTAGAGGATATAACTCATGCACTAAAAATGTGGCGGCATTACTTAATGGGAGGAAAATTCGTATTATTAACATATAACAGTGGTGTGAAACATATGTTTAGTCAAAAAGACCTCAATGCACGACAATCAATGTGGTTAGCATTTTTAAGTGAGTTTGATTTTGAAGTTCGACATATCACAAGAAAGGAGAATAAAGTCATAGATGCACTAAGTCAAAGAACTAATGAGTTATATGAAATTATTATCAGTAAAATGGAAAGTGATACTGAGGAAATAGGTAAATTTGCAAGCATAAATGATGCAAAATACATCAAAACAACATAATAGTTGTAGAAAAATGAAGGGGATTTGAATATTACAGATTTCACTATTGATAAAAATGGACTACTAAAGTTCAAAAACAAGATGTAAGTACCAAATTCTATTGAATTAAAATTGATAATCCTGAGTGATTTGCATAAAAATCCCTATTTTGGTCATCTTGAATACCATAAATGATAACAACCTTGAGGAAACAATTTTATTGGCCTAATATGAAATCTAAAACAACTAAATACTTATCTAAATGCTTAGATTGTTAATAGGTAAATGATGAAAATGACCATCTCGTAGGGTTATTACAACCTTTACCTATACAAGAATAGAAATGGGAAATTATTTTGATGGATTTCATTACAGATTTTCCTAAAACTCAAAGACAAAATGATTCAATCATTGTAGTAATTGATAAATTGAGTAAATATTCTCACTTCATACCTCTGAAATCTACTTACAAAGCTATTAATATCACTAAATGTTTTATGAAATAAAGATTTAGATTGCATGGAATTCATAAAATGATGATTTTAGATAGAGATGTTGAATTCACATCAAATTTATGGAAATAAATGTTTGCAGGTCTAGGAACTAATTTGAATTTTAGTACAAGTTATCATCTGCAAATGAATGGACAAAAAGAACGTACAAATTAGATTATAGAAGATATGTTAAGAATGTACGTAAGGATGAAATAGACTAAGTGGGAAGAGTACCTACACTTAGTTAAATTCACATACAATAATGGTTATCAAGCGTCGATGAAAATGAGTCCCTTCGAAGTTTTATATAAAAAAAAATGTACAACACTGATAAGTTGGGATAATTCGAGTGAACAAATAATGGTTGGGCCTGGAATGCTCCAGGGAAAGGATTAGATGGTCAAAAAGGTGCAACATAATTTAAAGGTTGAGCAAGATCGACAGAATAATTATGCAGATAAGAAAAGACGGCACCAGAAATTTAATGTTAGATAACACATGTACCTTAAACTCAAGGAAAGAAGGAGTTCATTAAATATAGAGAACTATTCTAGGTTGGCACCACAATTTTATGGTCCATTCAAAGTCTTAACTTGAATTGGACTAGCGGCATACCAACTAGTGCTCCCTGCTAATTTAAAATTCATAATGCGTTTCATCTTTCATTATTGAAAAAATATATTCATGATCCTACTCACATCATTGATTGGAACATGGTGCGGGTGGAACTAGAAGGCGAGTTCCAAGTGGAACCTCTCTGCATCCTAGACATGACATAAACAATACTCTAAAACAGAGCCATCACCCAAGTAAATGTGCCATGGAAGCACTTTATCCCTGAGGAGGCTACCTCGGAGATGGAAGATGAAATCATATCCAACTCTATTCTAGGTGATGAATGGAAGGACATAATGATATTGGGGACAACGTTATATTTAAGGGGGAGAGGATGTAATATCCTCAAGAATTAAACATTTTAATTTTTGAATAATATCCATTTATTGAAATTCATACTTAGTGTTATTAAGACACTTAATTGTTATATTTTTATTTATTGAGCAAGAGTTTGACTTGACAACTATCCTCTTTTGATGGACAAATGTAAAAGATTTTTTTTTTTTAATTTATTTAATGGAGGAAATAGGTGGAATAATTGTGTTAAAAAGAGTTGACTATGACTCCATGAGTCGAGAACATGTGTGATTTAAATCAAAATGGATTTTAACAAGTGTCAGAAGTGAAGTTTTGTCACCGAAAACCCTTGGAAATCAGGGATTTCTAAATCTGCGAATTTCCAAGGAGGGAAATGAGTTCAATTAAAAAGCGTACTAGGAACAAGAAGGATAAATGCAACATATGTGGGAGGCAAGACATTGCTTAGTATGTTGTGGGGAGAAATATTTGTTGTGTGAGAATTCATTGTGTTAAGAAAATGTTTTTCTAGACTATATAGAGGAAAATTGGCTAAGGAGTGGAGCTCAATTCACGCTTATGGATTCATGGTTAGGATAGGGGGTGACCAGGATGAGTAGCTTGGTTGTTCTGCATATAGGTTGGGTGGAACATGGTTGTTCCATTTTTTTCGTGTTGTTGGATCCAGATATATATAATTTGCATCTTCAATTTTTTGTTCATAAGCATTTCTTTCTTATTAAATCTTTGTTAAATTGTAGAGATGGATTTTACATAAGTACAATTGTGAAGGATAAAGGGTATAGTTATAACTTGTTATAACTGGTAATTTATCATGATATAGTACTATAAATCATGTTATTATACAACTATAATAACATATGGATGTTTTTGAAATAAGACTTCAAATACATGAACTTTCCTCTCAAATAAATATAAATCTACTGTGAATATAGTTGAATATAGGAATTGCAAATATTTTTTGTATCACATGTAAAATCTAAAAGTTTCATATTTAGTCTAGAAATGAGAAAGGTCAAATGGACAATAAAAATATACTTATACAAGATGTTACTTATATATTTATATTTGACTGGTAAAGTCTATGAAGGTATACATACCCTACCCCCTTCTAGATTTGAACCTATAACCTCTTAAGAGAAAACACATATTCTTAACCATTAGGCCCACACAAGCTGTATATAATCTATTACACTAAAAAAATTAATGCACTTATATCTATAAATTGAGAAATCATGTACAGAGATAAGAAATGAACTCTACATTTTTTTTTTTTTAAATACCTTTCAACACCCTTAAACAAAAAGATTTCTCTTGAAAAAATACAAGGTAAGAATATATATATATATATATATATATATATATATATATATATATTATAAAGAGAAGGTTGAATATTTATAATTCTTTCGAATGGTGGAAACAAATAAAACATTGAAATTAATTCAAAGGGAACATGTTGCATCGGAACTCGAATACCTCTCGTCCAATATCGATCTTGAGGGCATATTAATGAACTTTAACCTATAGACAAAACAGCCGAGATTAGTAAAATTATAAATAAATTTACTTGAAATTAAAAATATTTAACTCAAGTTAGTTGAGTTACTCTTTTGTTTGTTTAAAAAAAAAAAAAAAGAGAACGATTGACTAATAAAAATCAACTAAACAAAGGCTATACCAGTGCTGCCCCTTTTGAGTCAAATCCAAAACGGTACGAAGCGAACGATACAATAACTGTGGCATATTTTTCGTCGACAAACTGATGTGTTTCCTCGAAATAGTAAAGGAACCCATCGTTAACATATTACCCAAGTAAAAATATTGTTAGATGTATTAAAACACAGAGGGTTAACTAAACAATGAAGGAATTATAACTAGCATAGCCTCAAAGTCGGCTTGTGAAAGCCGATAGGTATCGGCTTAAAACCCGCTTTAAAACCCCCCTCCATAAAAAGAGAAAACGAATGTCATTCACACTCCAAACGTGGATAATGAGACCGTTTATATTTCAATACTTTAATTTGTGGTTTAATCATGTAAAAGTGACAAAAAAAAATTCATAGATATTAATTCTTGTTAATTATTTAAACGTGGCAATTATATGACCTTACAGTAATTTCTTAATATGATTAAGTAAATGTGAAAAAGTAAATAGGTTAATCTATACATTCATAAATGCAAGAAACTTATTAACAATAAATCCTATTCATTTATTTGAGACGAGATTAAGAATATGCTAACATCTTCTGACGTAATAATTAATATTCTCTATTTATCTTGTCAATATTAATCATTTGAATTGATATTAATTGACCAATAGAAATTTAAGAAAAGAAATACATTATCCTTTTAACTTGAAGAAATTGTGAAAATGCGATAGCAACGAATCCGAGCTACATTTCCTATTCTGGAGTACAAAATCGCCACAAAATAAAATACTCCTTCTCTGATAATAACTTCTAAGGGGAAAATATTTCCATAGATAGACATGAGTATTTTGGTAAGAAAAATAGGAATTTATATCAATATACAACTCTATTATTTCCGAAAGACTCTAAGACAAAAGCTGTACAGATTTTTGTTAAGACTGGAACACTTGAAACCAGGCATTATGTTGCCTCCTTTTAATAAATTTTGAAGGAGATTATGTACCCTTTGCAACAGATCTCATAATATCAAGGCTAGGAATTAAAATCTATAAATGTAGCGAGATTATTCAGTACCTCGGATGACAACGTAACTAGACTCTGTCAATTCTCTTTTGATTTAAGGGAATGACATTAGTTAACCCTAAGGATTACTTTCTAGTGGTACCTAGACCCTCGCCATGTATTGCTATGTGGATATTACGTCTAAGCACCTAGATATTCAACTCTGTGAAGTCTTGGAGTTCCCCAATAAGTTCGCATTCCTTCAAGCTAAAGGGTAAAGTCTGAAGAGAAGTCTCCCAACAAAGAAAAGTCCTGGACATGATTTACCTTGTTTTCAAAAGGGAACTAGCAATAACACTATCCATTTTCATAGATGTATTTTTTTTTCACATGAAAAAATACATCCAAGTAAACCCTTCACCAAGATACATAATCTTTAACTTACAAACAAGAAATAAAGAGAGGTCTAACCGAGCATTACGAAGAATCCTCAATTTAAAATCATTAATGAGCATTACTTACTATATATTTTTTGGGCGAGGTGCACCCTTTGGAAGTTATACCCATGCTCCATGATCTCATAACCATGACAAACAAAGGACGTGAGTGAAATTCAAACTTGGTAAGGGATTTTACTTAATGGTAAACAAAAACTCTATGCATGGCAACAACAAACTTTAGAGCCAACAAAAAAAAATGAAAACTCAAGCTGCCAAGGTAAATGTTTTCTTGGAAGAACCTTTCCCAATACAAACGAAAAACATGTTAGTTCTTGATCCCTTAACCTAGTATGATTGCAAAGCACTCTCCAATATACAACTCATCGAAGGCTACAATCCAGGTCATGGTGCATGCAGGTTGGAATCGTAGGATTGGTCCAAATCATGTCGTTACTACGTTGTGAGTACAACCAATTAATATGATAGTGGTAGTATATGTCCCTCTCACTGAATCCAAATTAAAATCTCTAGTTGTAATCCAACATCCCCATACTTGGAGTCAAGGGTAACCTACCTTATCATTTGTCTTTTGATAAACGAATGATTAAATAAACCTTGGAAAATAATTCGATGGTTTGAATAATATGTCTTGACCAAGGGGTGTTTAACCTGCACTTCCTACTTACGTCGAGAGATTTAATCCTAAGCCACACATAAATACAATTTGATACATTATGTGGTAAATAATTCGTAGACCTAGTTTCAACCCTTTTTCCAAATGCTAAACAAGTATAACTAAGAAAATTATTAACATGTGCTTCGTGGTTGAAGAATTGAGAGGCTAAGAGTTTTGTAAGTGAAATATTTATTAAGAAGATATGTCTTTATATATATTTGTGAATAAGAGGTAACAATGGGCAATTTATCTGGTCATAAATCTTTGATTTACATTTAAGAAAAATCTTTGATGACCACTGGATAAATTTATTTGTAAAGAAAGAAAGGAAAAAGGAAAAATTTCTTTGTAACAATTTTTTTAATATGGAATGATGGGTATATTACATCACAAGAGAAGGAAGAAAATTCTAAAATGGTTTATCCCTAATTATCTAGAGATTAAAAAATGATTTATGAACCTCTTGAAAAAGGGTGTACCTTTCATGTGGAATGACCAAGATCAATCATATTTTCATGCTTTGAAGGAAATGTTATTGTTATTTCAATTATTGAGTCTTATGGAATAGTAAGGAAGTTTTCCTCTATCTTGCCACATTAGAATCCACTATTGGTTTGGTTTTGATTCAAGAAGACAAGTTGCAACAAGAACATGTGGTTGATTACATTAGTAACAGTGTTTTTTTCACCTAATTGTTTTATTCTCATTGTAATAAGTTGGCTTTGGTAGCTATGTATGTTTTCAAGAATCTCATACACTATATTCTTCCTTAGAAAACAATTCTTCTAGCATACTCGAACCCAATACAATACATCTTGACCAAAAAAAGAAATGGTGGGGAGGTATTCATAATGGATAGTCATATTATAGGAGTTTGATTTGGAGTTTTCTACCTCTTAAAGAAGTCCTTGGCCTTTTTGGAGCTCATGTTTGATATTAATCAAGACATTGAGGAAGCTACGGTTATTGAGTCCTTGTTGTACATATTATTATTCCTCATTGACTCTTTCAATCCCTAGTATGGAGATGTGCTAGTGTATATTTAGACCTAGTGGTCTAACCCTCTCCTATCTTGCGATAAACATTGGTGTATTCACCGCCATGCCAAAATTTACCTCATCATCAACAATACTCTTTATCATCAAGTTGTAGACTTGATTTTTCATTGATGTCTGGTCCATGACAAAGTTAATAAGATATTGAGTGATTTCCAAGTTTGAGCATGTGACAATCATCTTTCCATAATGACCACAAACTAGAAATTTTTATGCATATGATACTTCTATGCATCCATTTTTAAAGATTGCATTCAGGTAGTCCAGAAGTGTCATATATGAAAAATATTTACTTGGAAAAGGCATGATCACCTTACTCCTTTACACCTTCTTGTTACCATTGGTTGATTTGAAAAATGGGGGATATATTTCATGAAATGTAATCCTAATTTGGCTAATGGTAACAATTATATCATTATGGTTGTCGACTACTTCAACAAGTGGGTCAAGGCTATGACAATTGCATTCAATGTGTTGAGGGGGATAGATTCCTTTTTACTCAATAATATGAATCACATCTGAAATGAGGCCCAATTAGACTCTTCTTCATTTGGGACAATGTGATTCTTTGGATTAATGGCCCGACATCATTTCAATTAACTTTAATGATTGTGTGTTTGTTTCAAATACGTTTCTTGAACTATTCATGACCTTTTTTTCTCTCTTTTTGGGTACTTATTTCATTTTCTATTTTATTGCAAATGGAAATCAAAATACCTTAAAGAGATAGATTTGGTGGGGAAACCCATGCCCAGGATAACCTTTAGCTATAGTACATAAGTAACATTTGCAGTTGAATCAGTCTAATACTAATACCAATGTTCATCAATCACCAGATATTCTTAAGAAACAAAAACAAATGAAATGCATGCAGAGATATATGAGAAGTGTTGATGTTAGTGGTATCATTAGAAAGGTACTTTCGCATTGGCTTGTGTCTAGCATGTGGAAGTCATAGAAAGTATTCTAAAATTGATTTTAATTTAGTTAAAAGGAATTAATTAAAGTAAAAGTGTTTTTATTAGTGAATTGCGTTAATTAAGGAACATGCATAACATGCAACATGTAATTAAAATCTTAAGTGGGTGTGAGAAGCAATCTCAATCGTAGATCACTTTGGATATTATAAATAGATTGTAACTTGTGATTATAAAAGAAAGGCTAGGGTGAAGGAGGAAGATACTTACTTGTGTGAGATACACTTGTGGGAGACTTGTGTTGAGGGAGTTGACACGATTGAGACTTTCGTGAGAGACCGGGGTTGCGGATAACAAAGAAGGACTTTTTCTAGTGTGAGGAGTGAAGAAACAAAGTACTTTTTCTTACACTAGAGTGAGGATATCTCATAGGTTGGGTGAAGAGGTTTCATCCAAGTATTGATACAGAGAGGGTTGGATCACAAAGGACTGTGATTCAATATCTTGGATAGGTGGAGAAGGAATTTCATCTAGAGGTCATAAAGGTCAAGGAGAAGAGAGAGCAGAGGCAGACACAGGTGGGTTTCAGAGGTTAGAAGCCAAAGGAAAGGGGTGTGTCATACAAAAGTTTTCTTACAGGTTTTATGTACATGTACACGGGTCTCATTATAGATAGTCACGTGCGTACGCGATATTCCTGAAGGAAAGTCACATATACCTTGAGAAATGTTCTATTACATTGTCATACAACAAAAAAGGTTTTTCTAGGTTCTTCTACAATGTATATTTCTCTTAGAGGGCCATTTTCCCCTCAGGGGTTTTTCTATGTGTTTATACTCGAAAATGTGGGTGTCTTCTATGTGATATTTTGGTTTCCTAGGTTTTGATTCCACTGTTTGTTTAGTTGATTACTCAACTATAGTTTTAGTAGATAAAGTGATTTTATTTTGATCTAAATTTCAGGTGTTGAGTAGAGAATAAACTCAACATGGTATTAGTAATACCAAGGGCTGAGTGCAAGAAATAAATAAACATGGTATCAAAGATAGGGCGTTGAAGGAAGGAAACCAATATGATATATCTCAACAATTGCAAGAATATCTATAACCAAGAGGTGGAAAGCAAAGGACATATTTCATGGAATCTATAGAACTAAAACACAACAGGTTTTTTGCAGGTGTACATAGGTGTATGTGGGTCACAGTGGTGAGAACCGCCTATATAAAAGGGTAACATTGGTCACAGTCACATATATGGTTGTATAGGATACTACATAATAGTTTCAACAGATGGTTATTAGATTAGATCTTGGAGCCCAGGATTTGAAGGAGAGAGTGGGTCATCCTTTCAGACACAATGGTAAACACATTGAAGATTGAGGATAGGTTGGAAGGGGAAACCAAATTTTGGGTGTGGAAGGAAAGGATTCTTCTTCTACAGGAGGAAAATTACCTCAAAGAGTATGTTGAGGCTCTGGTTGCAAGTCCTATTGATC